>QGSO01000394.1:313869-513769 GCA_011037825.1 Carya cathayensis | reverse complement strand
AACGGACATTTGAAGCGTCGAGACATGCAACACAAGGTTACCTGCCCCCGTTCATGACATATAAGATGCAATGTTCCTAACATGCATCTAGCATTATGCAATATTCGCAGCGGATAATTTTTTTCTTTAGCAATACTATGCACCAAACTAAAAATTATCCCAAATACTTGAAACATATTTCATACATAAAGGCATACTAAAAAGCCGTGATCACCACACTAGTCCAAAATGGTTGTGATCAAAAGAATACTTGAATACAACTCCAAAAGTACAAGTATTAACCTAGTTAAATACTATACCATCATCAACATCGCACCGTGGCCTAGTTGACCGTATTCAGTTGGTCAGATTCCAATTCTCCTTTGGGTCCTGTAACAAGATCTACCATTCGGGGGGAATGGTAGTTGGGACTACCACAGTGAGATTTGATTACAAATCTCAGTAAGTTAACATAAAACTCACACACAGGTTAAAGATGCATGCATGGCAGTAAAAGCATAAATGCATAAGTATAGTCGTACATAAGCATAGCATAACTTGACATATAGCATGAACGTAAACATGCATAACATAAATAAGAACTTGAAAATAACATAAACTTGAACATAACATGACATGAACATAACATATACGTGAGCATAACATAACATGGACTTGATCTAAAACTTGACTTATCATGTATTTGATCTGAAACTGGACTTAACATAAACTTGGAATATTATTCAATTGTCTTGATTAATAACGTGCATTAATACGTACTCCACAGTTGTTGTGGCCCCACGTATTCACAATCCCAAGCGGAATTTGGGGGCGTCACAATCGATCCCCTACCTCATGATTATAGGCATTTCTTTATACTCGGCTCCTATAGTCAGGAGGCCATACCCTACGTTTTGGGAGAGAGGGAGGCCTCTCCAGAAACTCTATCGCCATGCTGTCTTTAATGCAGTGTGGTCTTTTGGTGTCGATAATTAAATGCGGCATGGTCTTCTGGTGTTACTACTTAGTTTCATCCAATCTTTTTGGCGTGTGTCTCTGCCTTTCCTCCGATTGAGATTTCCCGCACCGTCCCTGCAACGTCCCATCTCACAGAGGTTTACCCTAAGCTACCGCCGGGGGGGATCCCTCTCGGGCTTGGACCGATGACAGCCTAACTTATGAGGCCCAGGGAAAGTGATGGGCTTGGGGCTATTCGCATGATCTTTAGGCCCTTAACAAAATTCCCCCTAACAGTTACCCCGCTAATTCTCAACGGGTTCATCCGATGGGAATTTCTATAGTATCTTATTCACTATTGTTAGTCACCTCCCTTGCTCCGGGTAGGTTGATCATTCCATGTGTTTGATGCCGATTCTACCATTGTTATTCCTAGGATGTTAATGCGGTGCCCGTCACTTCACATACCCTACAAGGCAAGCTGTCAAATGCTACCTCCCTTTGCTGACTGTGCGAGCGTACTGTGCCTTTAAATCTGGCCCCCTTTCTCATGTGTGGTGTGTGAGTACTTTCTGCTGCCTTTGTATCTTCGTTGTTCTCATCGTCTCTTCTCCCCCTAACTTCATGCCTTCCTCACGTACCTTAGTCTACGTTTCCCTGATGGCTTCCCAAAAATCCACCAACCTGGCTAGTTCCGAGCGCCGCCCTGAGGCTAGCTCGTTAGAGCCTAGATTCATTGGCTGCTTTTGGCATTCTGAGGCTAGTTCGGCTTTCCTTCAGTCATTGGCCCTGACCTACCACATTTGGAACTTGATAATCTTGGAGGTTCCCGGACCGTGTGAAGGGGTCGTGAATGCTGATGGCTCTGCGACATGAGTTGCCCTCTTTCCCAACATGTTTTCTTACAGGTTGAGATTATCTTTTCCTCGTCCTATCAGTGAAATTCTATACCGCTTAGGGTTGGTGCCAGCCCAGCTTCATCCAATGCTTGACAGATTTTGATGTGCTGTTGTGTATTGTGGCGGCAGGCCTTGTTGAAGTCAGACCCAGAGAGTGCTGACCTCACTTACCGTGAGTTTCTTCTGACTTACCATGTAAAAATGGGTATGGGAGAGATCTACAGTTTCAGGGGAATGGCACCCGCATTGGTCGTATTAGAGTCGAGATATCGCAAGATCTTAGATTGGACCGACAAGTTCTCTTTCTTGGCTGGTCAAGGGTGGGAATTCCTGGTGGGGCAAATATCCCAGGCGGAGTTTCGATAAGAGCGTCTTGGGGAGTAGTGCCGAGTGACAAGGTGGTGTGCCCCACTACTATATCGGCCGAGATATGATGTATCGCAATCGTGCAGGATTGTGCAGCCAGACACCCACTCATAGTCCATTCCGAGGTTCTCCTTGGGGAAGACTGTTTGGCTGCTTTCCTTCTTTTGTTGAGTCATGTTGTCCTTTTTGCCAGGAGTGTTGTCATCAACTCGTTGCCACACTTTTTGAGGAAGCAGGGTGTGGATTCCTCTCCCGAAGAGAAGGTGAAGAGGATCCGCTTGGAGCCAATGGGGGATGTCCTGATGTCTCTGAAGGTTGGCCCTTCTTCTTCAGCGATGCCAGCCCGGCACCGGGGGGCTTGCGAGTTGCTGGGCCCGAGTACAACTTTTACATCCCTTCCCTTTGTGGTCCCCGGGAGGGAACCTAGCCACAGGGGCCCATGTACCTAGGTAGAGGTGACGAACATCTTGCGAAGGGCTAATGCGGTCCATATGCACTTCTGAGGTGCCCTTCTTGATAGGGCGGCTCACCAAGCTCAGGTTGTGGAGCCTCTTTTGGAGCTAAATGTAGAAACGTCTCCCTCCCCGTCTTCCATTGCTCAATCCCTGGTGGAAGCCTTTGATTCCAAATGAGTTTTAGGCCACCTCGGGGCGGATCTTGAACCTACTGATGAATGTATCTCCGACCTTGGATGCGTCGTTGCTACGTGTGACGGTCTGCTCGCTACAGTTCAAACTAGGCTGGAAGTCGTTGAAGATGCTGGCAGATCTAGAGAAGGGCGACTGAGGGATGAGCATGGTTTTTACACCCCTCCCTGCCCGAAGGCATACCAACCGCACCTTCAGCCCATACTCCGTCGAGCCCTCGCAAAGCAATGGCGGGGGCTGTAGGTCCCCTGGAGAAGGATGATGGCAAACATGAGGACAAGGGTGGCCCACCCTACCCTATCGATGAATGAAGGTACCTTTGCTTCTCTCGGCTGTGGGCCTGGAGAGGATGTGTTGGCCGGGCCCCCAATATGAGAGGAGCATCCTTTGGGGACCGTGAGTGAAGCTGTTTCTCCTAAACGGATGGGCTAGCCTTCGCCGGAGGACCATGCTAATAGACCGTAAAGTGGAGTAGCTGCATAAGCTTCTTTACGAGGTTTCTCTTTCTTTATCTGTTTTGCATCCTGCTTTTATTTCTTCTAGGGCCAGAGATGATTCCAAATGCTTTCCTCTCAGAAGATGACGATCCCGCCGGTCTCCCTCATGGGGGGAATGCTGTCACTGGCTCGAGGGAAGGGAGTCTTGAGGATCACCCTGCTGGTCTCGGGCGTGAGCTAGATTCCTGTGAGACAGGCTCTTCGGACCCCGCAAAGGAGCAGAGAGCCTCTCGGTCTTGACCCCCTCTACTGCCGTTGTTCTTCTTTTTCATTTTTTTTGTTGTAACCCGGGCCGTTTTGGCAGTACTGATGGTCGTAATGTGGTCTTTTGTAAATGAATGAACAATAATAAACCTTCTTTATGCCTTGATCATCTTCCATCGATTTGACTTCTCCTTTCACACTGTTTATTTGTTGTTTGCTCGTAGTGTCTTTCTCTTCACAGGGACACTTCGAATTCTACATTTCTCTCTTTATTGTTGTACCTATCTTTTATTCTTCCCGAGAGAATGGGTTAATGACTAACGTCTCTTCTGTAGATCTAGAAGGATTCTGAACAGTTAGCCATTAACTGTGCACCCATTGGTTGTTATACCATTATGGCATGGGCAACATTTCCCCTTGCCCTCTATGAAATCTGTGTGGTATGTTTCTGTGAGATTCAGCTCAGATCTGGTAGAGCCCCCAAAACATTCATGTAGCATGAGTTTCGGGAAGCGAGCCGTCAGTCCTAGCCTATATATAGGCCTCCCCATCTTCGTTAGTTGCCATCAATCTTCCCTCCTGCTCTTCAAGCGTCCTGAAATTCTGTTCCTCCTTCTCCCTTTTGCTCACATTGGCCCTTTTTGGCTTTAATGGGCACTATGGCTCAGGACTGGCCTCGTGATGCTGGGTCCTGCGGTGAGCTTTTGTGGAGACGTGTGTGGCAATCCCTTCGAACCTCCGACGGATGCCCTCTCGAGAGTCGTATTGTTATTCATTACTAGGAGATGCTCTGAAAAGCGTGCGGGCACCTAGCCCCATGGATGGGCCGTTCAACAAGTTTCTCTGCCTCAAAACTCATTGTGCAGTTCATGGTTTCTTATAATATCCCGGGTTGCCTCCGTACCCCAAGAAAGTGGGGCTTTCCTCCCAGGTTGGGTTATAGAAGGAGATTTCGGGTGTTCTGAGTCTACTCAGGCCCATACATTTCCTCTCCGGCCCAGAGAGGAGTAAGAAAGGAGACCCGTGCCATTTGGGGGGGTGGCTTTATGGAGACCGCAATGAGTTTTACCTTCAACTCGAGCTATTCATCGCCCCCTATTCTCTGTAGAGTTTGAGTTGGTCGAGTCCCCCCTTTGAGGCTATGCTTGTCTTGCTTCCCAACCTCCGTTCTAGGATGGTGCCTCTCCGGAGTTATTGTTTGGACCCTAGGAGTCGCTGCCTTTTTCTATCGACGGTACAGTACCCTGCTGAGCCCTACTTTCGATGGTGTCGTAGCCCGCCAAGTCTAACTTGGACCTTTGAACTGTGTTTAACTTTGTTTCTCTTTGTATGGTTTCTCACTGTTATGCTGTAGCCATTCCTTTATAATTGTTCGATAGTTGATAAATAAAATACTCTTCTTTTTATGTTCTCATGTTCTGTCATCTTTCTTTGCGATGCTTGCTTGTATAGTGACAAATTGATAACCTTTCTGATGGCACCCCACCGAGTATGATTGACCCTTTACACTTAGCGATATGGGAGACCACTTATAGCTTAATTGACCCATGATCTTGCGCGCAAGACCCCCATTTTGCTTCAGAGCGCTACGTAGTCAAAGCCGCAACAGAAATCCTTTCGATGCACAAAATTGGAAAGGTTTAATTGGTCTTAGCACTCTAGAGAAGAGGTCGAGTGGCGCATAAGCCAAATTCGACCAGATCCTTTGCGTGTATTCTGAAAAATCAAAACCTAGACATGTACACTTTATTTGATAATTATCAACCTTCCTCACAGATTTTGGCACGGTGGGACTTCAAGGTCTTTGCAGGTCTGGATTAATCTCGGGACTGTCTGCATTTCACCGAGGGAGGGGCAGGAGCACCTCAAACCATACCTTCTCCTTCGGTTCCTTGGAGGAGGCTCGTCCATTCCCTCAGGAGAGCATTCTTGAGTGAGATGTGTTTCCTCGGGGGAGGTTTGTTCATTCCCTCAGGGAAGTATTCCTGCTCGACGTGTGCTTCCTCAGGGGAGGTTCTTTTCTTCCGTTTCTACGCTGGGTGTGTTTCCTTGGGGGAGGTTCGTTAATTCCCTCGTGAGAGCATTCCCGTGCGAGGTGTGTTTCCTTATAGGAGATTCATTCATTCCCTCAGGGGAGCATTCTCGCATGAGGTTTGTTTCCTCAGGGGAGATTTCCCTCGAGGTGCGTTGCCTCGGGAGAGGATTGTTCATTCCCTCAGGGAAGCATTCCCTCAAAGGAGCTTTGCGACGCCGGGGAGCATTCCCGTGCCCGAGAGAATTCCCGCTGAGGTTTGTTTCCTCGGGGTAGGTTCATTCATTCCCTCAGGGGAGCATTCTTGAGCTTGGGAGCATTCATGCGTGAGGTTTGTTTCCTTGGTGGATGTTCGTTCATTCCCTAAGGGGAGCATTCCCTCAGGAGAGCTTTCCCACGCTGAAGAGCATTCTCACGCGAGGTTTGTTTCCTCGAGGGAGGTTTGAAGTGATTGTGATCGGAGACTAATTTCGCAAGTTTCTTGAAAGAGACTCAGCATCCTCATTAATCAATAGGAAACCGAATTTATAAAAAAAAAAAATCAAGGAAAAAGGCATGGAAAGGGCCTCAACTGTCCTTCCTTCTCAGCATGTGCCCCTCCTCCTCCCTCCTAGTCAGGATAGCTCAATTTTTGGAGGGAGCTTGTCACGACTACATGAGTGGGGCATGCTCGTGTGGGGCGTTGCTCTTCCCATGGTTGATTTCAGCTCCTGCATGTAGCACTTTCGTGCCGAGATTTGCTCTCCTCATATCTCCTTGGTTCCTTGGGCTGTTGGGAACTTAAATTTCAAGTGGTAAGTGGAGGTGATGGCTCTCAGCTTGTTAAGCATTGGACGGCCGATGATGGCGTTTAAGAGAAGGGAACTTTCACTATCAAGAAGTGAATCATGATCGAGGTGATGTAGGGCATGTTGCCCACTAAGATTGACATGGTAATTGTCCCTGCCGGTTGGACAGTTTCCCCAGAGAAACCTTTGAGAGGCTTTGGAGCCGGTCGGAGCTGAGTCGCATCTATCTCCATGAGGATGAATGCCTCCCAGAACAAAATGTCTGCGGAACTACCGTTGTCGATGAGGATTCTCCTAGTTGAGAAGTTGGCGATCTGCATAGTGACTACTAGTGCGTCATCATGCGGATAGAGCACCCCTTCCTCATCGGCTTCTCCAAAGGAGATCATAGGAGTGGGTTCGGTTTTGAGGTACTTCGTGTGTGGTAGGAGGCTGCGTAGACTTCGTGATACTGGGCTTCTCTAGCATGGGCTTTCCTCCCAGATGAAGTTGCCCCTCCACTGACGAAACCTCTTACAATGGTGCGAATCTCCCCCCGAGCATTTGTTGAGGGGGAGGGTGTGGTGGTTAGCGCTCGACGTCCTTTAACCTCAGGCTTTCCTACCTCCTCTGTTGATACTCCCTGGCAGAGCTCCTTTCCAGGAAGCGTCCTCTCCACGGCCTCTCCAGCCACTGAAAAGGAGGATACCGTGGTAGAGCGTAGACTTTTCAAGGTGAACGACATTGTCCGGCATTGTGGGAGGTTGTTCGGTGGTGGGTGCAGTAGCGTTGTTCCTCCGAGGCGTGCGGCTTCTCCTCCTTGGTGAGAGTGAACATCGAGCAATCGTGCCTGTGCAGTGCTCCTCTCATGACAGGCTCTTCCTTCCCCGATTCTCGTTGTTTATGCTCTGTCTTCTCCCAGGTGTGACCTTTGGTCAAATCCTTTCCCTTCTTCTGCACCCCCTCTATCTCCTGTCGTTTGGGTTCGGTCAGGGCGTTGAGGGTATCTTCAGTGTTGATGAAGCTATCTGTTTGATCCATGAATTCTCGAAGAGTAGCGGGGGTCTTCTTTGCCAACTCTGCCATGAATGCAATCGGGGCCAGACTCCCTTGAGCAGTGCCACCAGCGTGATTTTCTCGTCTTGTTCCTCCGCGATCATCCTCTCCTTAATAAATCTGGCCAGAAAAGTTTTTAGGTTCTCGTCCTCTCTCTACTTGAAGGTGAGGAGGAAATCGGCTATGCGTCTCGTTTTTCGGCTGGCCATGAAATGGGTGAGGAATAGGCGCGCCAGCTCATCAAAGCTCTCGATGGAACTAGGCGCTAAGGAGTTGAGCCAGATTCTCGCAGGTCCCCTTAGGGTAAGCGGGAAGGCTTTGCACGCCATCTCTCTAGGAAACCCATGCAGCGTCATGTGGGCTTTAAAGGTTTCGAAGTTCTTGATTGGGTCTTTGGTCCCATCGTACATTTCCATGGGTGGGATCCTAAACTTTGGTGGTAACGAGACCGCCATCACTTTTGCACTGTATGACAAGCCCGTGCTAACCAGTAGCTGATCTACTATGGACGAGCTCCCCATTTTTCTCATTACCTCCTCATATTTTCCTTGGAGGTTACGCAGCTCATCCTGCATGCACTTTCTTTCTCCCATGGCTTTGTCACCCTTCTATTCCCTCCTGGATTCCTTGTGTTCGCTAGCACTAAGGCCTTCCTAAGTCCGGAAAACCTCTGATGACTAAGTCAGTCGTTTTCTATAACAGCCCGCTAGAAATTCAATGGTGAAATTTCTATAGACTTTAGAAATCTTGTGAAAACTCCGTAAGTTTTCACGAATCGACTAATCGCATAGGTTTTAGTCAGTGAAACCCTCAATGATTGGAATCTATTTGAAATTCTAAAAACTTGGTTGAAACCGAAATCCTAAACGGTTTCCCCAAACCCTAAAGTTGGCCTTCAAGCCATTTTGATCCAATTTCTAGCATTGTGTATAATCACTTGATTAAATCACTTCCACATGCTATTAATTTCTCAAATTCTTATTATGACATCTTTATGCAACATTTTAAACCTTGGAAATTTGATTGGGCCAAGAAAAATTGGATTTGGGCTTGATATGCCTCAAACCCTAACCAAATCCCATTTAAACCCTAAATTGAAGTCCACTTGGTTGAGGCCCACTAAGGCCCACGAATTTGGCCACCTTGGCAAAGCTCCTTGGAGAAGCTTCCTCCCCCACTTGTCAGACCAGTCGTTGCATCAAGTTGCACTCAATAATATGGAGGAACCCACCCCATCAAGTCCCATGTCTCATAGTTTTTGTAGGTTGTCCTTTGCCCCCCACTATCCTCTACCTTATCACATGTCTACACCTCCACTCAATGATTATTAAGGTCTATATATTCCCCCTGAAGAAGTCTTGAGTCGTGCAAGACTCACTTACTTCACTTTAGTCATTTCTTCACCCCGTTCTTAGAGAGAAACCCAAAAGAGCTCTCTCGGGCAGATTTCTGTGTCTTTTTGTGTGGAGATTATCGACCATTTGTAAGTATTTTTACACAATGACTCCTTCATAAAAGTTGTTCCTCTTTGAGTCTAGTTTCCGTAGATGTATTTTTTGTATCATTCCATGGTTTTTGGTCAGTCAAAAGTATTTGTAACCATGG
Organism: Carya cathayensis; assembly: GCA_011037825.1. NCBI lineage: Eukaryota > Viridiplantae > Streptophyta > Magnoliopsida > Fagales > Juglandaceae > Carya > Carya cathayensis. Next base: position 504,760 of record QGSO01000394.1, on the reverse strand, counting down.
AAAGGTCATTCTGGGCGTGAATCTAGAGAGTATGTTATGTTTTGGAGTTTTTGACCAAGCTAATGGGCATATCTTGGTCCGAAAATTTTATGGAGTGTTGTTAGAATGTGTTTAAGAGTTTTCATTGAAGTTTTGTTGCATGAATAAAGCTTTTGATGATATATTTTCTTAGATCTAGAAACTCGAAAACCGGAAGTGGAAAAACAGTTTTTATTTGGAGAAAGTTTGAATATTTCGTGGTTTGATCTTACTCTAATGGATTTGATATTTTATATGATGATCATAAGTCTCTTATTTTCATGTTAGGATGTTATTTTGGAGATATTTAGTATTAGTTTAAAAGATATGATTTTTCTATGCAAGAGAATTTCGGTTAGGCCTAAGATTTGATGTTTTTAGGTTAGATCCATGTTTTGTTGGGTTTTAGCCATGTGATTTTAATTTTGATGGTTGGATATTCTTTAAGACATGTTTTTAAACCATGTGATACTTTATTTCAAAGACCTCACCTTCTTAAGCCATTGATCAAGAGATTTATCAAAACTAGTTAAGAAAAAGTTTCTGTTTTTGGATTAAGTGTAAAATCAAAAACTCCAAGTGTTATTTTTGTGATTTTGGTGACTTTAGTTTGATGATTTAAAGCATGGTTTATCTGAGGATGATGTTATGAATATGTTAGAAGTAAGATTTGATTTTTTTGGAATTCTTGGTGATGTTTTGATTTAAGGACAAAGCTTGTGATTCAAGTGTTTTGATCTTTTTACAAAAACAAGTTTGGTGTTGATTATAAGTCTTTTCTAAATGGATGTTTTAAGTATGGTTTTAAACCTAGGATTGGAAGATGGTTGGTGCAAAATTTTGGTTTAAGCATGAGTTTTGAAGTTGGAAGGAATTGCAACAAAAATCAAGAGAAATGGCCTATGGATGTTTCGGCCATAGTGTGTTTTTCATAGTTGTGTTTTGTCTTAAATTTTTCTGAGTTAATATTTGAGTTTAAGACAAAATTTACATGAGGAATGTAAATTTTGGAAATTTTTGGAGTTAGGATGTGAAATCCTTAAGTTATGGGTAAAATGGTCGTTTTCCCACATGTAGAGGGTAAAATGATAATTTTACTCTAAGTTAGCTTGTTTTCATGTTTCTAATTGTTAGTAATTAAATTTCTAACTTTTAGAATGACCTTTTACAGTTCCTCGTGTTTCACACTTTATTCTCGTAGAACGCGACGATCTGAGTAAGTTAGCTTCTAACTTACTATCAGTTTATTGTGTATGTATGATGGGTAAGGGAACTACAATTTATGTATGTATGTTATCATATATGCCATGTCATTACATGTTTATCTGTTACGCATGATTTATTCTTTTATGAATATTTATCTGTTACAAAATCTTTTATGTCATGCAATGTTGTATGTTATAAGTATGCCATGTTAAGTATGCCATATGTTACATGTATGTCATGGAATGTTTATGTTTAAATCATATTGTGCCATTTACAAGTATACGCCATGTTAGAAAAGTTCATGATATTAAATAATATCTCATGTATTAAGAAAGATAAGATATTTAAGAGTGACACGGACCTAAGCGTGTTCACCACAAGTTATGTTAAGGATGGCACGGACCTAAGCGTGTTCATCACAAGTTATGTTAAGGGTGACACGGATCTAAGCATGTTCACCACAAGTTATGTTATGCGGTGCCACGGACTCAAGCGTGGTTCACCTTATGTAAAGTTCATATAAGTTTCAGATCATGTTCAAGTTAAGTTATTCATGTCAATCACGACCCTAAATGCTAGGATGGGGTAATATCCTAGTGGAACTCCTTTGTTCACGCTGGAGTGTCTAAATAGGTGTGAAATTCCCTGGGTTGACGAAGTACAGTCAACAGGTTGCGAATGGGGCCTAAGTAACTGGTCACCGGAGCGCGCCAGGCACTAACGCCGATGGTGCCATATTTTATGTTACGTGTATTCATGGGGCCACAACAACTGTGGAGCATGAAGTATGGGGCCACAACAACTGTGGAGCATACACTACGTGAGACACAGCAATTGTGACACGTAGAATACGTGGGGCCACAACAACTGTGGAGTACGTATTAACGCACTCACAGCTGGTCTAGATACCTGTGTTGTGATGCGGTAATCGGCAGGGACACACGGCTCTAGGGGACCCGTGTAGCACCCATATGGTCACGTTATTAATCAAGACAATTAAATAAGATTCCAAGTTCATGTATTTCACGTTCAAGTCATGTTTCACGTTACGTTATGTTCAAGTGTACGTTCATGTTAAACTTAAAGTTCAAGTACATGTTATGTTTCAAGTTCACATCCATGCTATGATTTAAGTTCATGTCACGTCAAGCTAAGCTTCTGTTTCAGTTCAATTATGTCAACTCATGCCATGTTATGTCATGTCACATTATGCTTATTATTTTATGCCATGTTATGTCAAGTTATGTTATGTTTACTTTTGATTTTGATGGTGCATTCATACCTTTATTTCTATGCATACATCATTAACCTGTGTGAAAGTTTTCTGTTAACTTGCTGAGATTTGTAATCAAATCTCACCGTGGTAGTCCCAACTACCATTTTTCCCCGAATGGTAGGCGATGTGTCAGGTTCAGAACAAGGAGCAAATACCGATAGGCTGGAGGATGTTGACTAGACGCCGCAGATGCGATGCAGAGTTTTCAGCTTCTATAGTTAGTTTCTTTTGGGACAGTATTCTAACCTTGTTAATTGAGTTACGCGAGTTACTCGATGAACTGGTTCCATAAGTGTATTTTGGTACTGTAATATAGAGTCTAGTCACCCATGTATTGAGATTACAGTTTTCTGAGACCCGCATTGTAATCGTGGTTATTTATTTTGTTAAGTATGCATGGATTATGTTTTAATTATTTGGGATGTTATAAGTTCGGTGCATAGTAAAAAAAAAAAAAGAATTATCCGCTGCGAATATTGCATAATGCTAGATGCATATTAGGAACATTGCATCCTATATGTCATGTACGGGGGCAGGTAACCTTGTGTTACATGTCCCGACGTTTCAGATGTCCGTTTGATCCCAAACGGAAATCTGATCAAACGGAAATCTGAGGGTGTCACATTTTCTCTTAGAAATGCTCAAAGGAAAATGTAGAAGTCTAATAACAATTTGTCCTCAAGGACCGATTCCCTTATCTCGTAATTCTGAACATCTCTTTATACTTGGCTCCTCTAGTTAGGAGGTCATACCCTGCGTTCTGGGGAAGAGGGAGGCCTCCTCGGAGCTTCTACCGTCATGTTGTCTTTAATGCGACGTGATCTTCTAGTATTAGTCATTAAATGTAGCATGGTTGTCTCGTGTCTTCATTAAATACGGTATGATCTTCTGATGTTACTACTCAGTTCATCCCTTCTTCTTGACGTGTGTCTTTGCCTTTCTTCTGACTGAGTTGGGCTTTGGGCTGTTCGCATGGGCTTTAGGCCCATAATGAAAATTCCCCCTAACAAGCCATCTAAATTTTTTTCAAAGAAAAAATTAGAGTCTAAATTATGATTGAAACGTAACTTAAAAGAATGTCAACTTTCCATCGTCTAGCTCTTACCATTAGATTTTTAATGGATGGAGTGTTATCATTGTCCCGTAGTGCCACCTTTGCTCAATCACTCCTTCCCTATGGGTTGGGAAAAAAAAAAAAAAAATCATATCATATCTTTTTGGAAGAGATTTGGTTATACAGAGCCAAGCCCAATTTGAATAAAATAAAAAGGAGAAGAGAAATATTAGTTATTATTATTATTTTTGGTTATCTTCTAATTATCTTGTAATATAATATTAAATAATTTAAAAATATTTATTATATTTTACTTATAAATTTATTATTTAATATTATATTACAAATAACGAGAGAATGATAAAAAAAAAGTAAAAATTCTTCATAAAAATAATTCTCTCATAAAGAGCAAAAAATGTATTAGTATAAAAATTCTATACACTATACTACTATTTTACTCTTATCTTATTATTTAAGATGTGGTATATTTATTACTATTAGATTATCTTTCATTAAATTATTTTTTATCATTTAATAATAATAAATATATCATATTTTATATAATGAAATGAGAATAAAATGAAAATATGGAGTAACATTGTTTGTGTAGCATTTGTATATTAGGCTTTATAAAAAGGTACCGATGGTTCCTCCAAATGGCAAGGCTGCCTCTAGGGCTGGCCAACCGGGTACTGGACCGGGTATTCGGGTATACCCAGCCTGAAATCCAGATTCTAAATTCGGGCCAGGTTTTGGCCCGGATATACCCGGGTCATAACCCGGGTTGGAACCCGGATTGATCCGGGTTTTTACAACCCGGAAATTCGAGTTCTGGCCTATACCCGGTTTTTTTTTTCTTTTTCTTTTTTTTATTAATAAAAAAAAGCCTATATTATTAAATTAATTTTCAAGAAAAAAAATAATGCTGAAAGCCTATATTATATTAAACTTTTTTCAAGAAAACATATCAAAATTACATATTCAAGAAAAAATAATGCTGAAATTAAAAGACTATTCAATATTCATCTATATTATATTACACTTTTTTCAAGAAAACATATCAAAATTACATATTCAAGAAAAAATAATACTGAAATTTAAAGACTATTCTATATTCATCTATATTATATTACACTTTTTTCAAGAAAACATATCAAAATTACATATTCAAAACCCTTTAGTCAACTGCAAGGGGTTGCATGTTTTCAGCCTCTTTCTTCAGTTCTTGAAACTAGACAGATGACAAGTATCGCTCTTCAAAACTTGGATGAACAGTCTGAAATTCAAGCAAACAACTATTTATGAGCAACAATAAGAGTCAAATTCCTTAGACAGAAGCATAAGTACTATATATATTTTTTTATCTTCCTTTATTGAGGGACGCAGAGAAAAACATATAAAAGTCAAGCAACATATTTAGATAGTTAAATACAAGACAGATCTTGCTTCAAATAAAAAAATCAAATTTTTTCGACAAGTGATAAAGAATGCCTGTAATTCACTAGATTCTTGAATTATTTATATTTGGTGGGCATGAGCTTCTTTGATCATCATGCAGACTCAACAAGCATCAGAAAAAAGGGACCCAATTGCATTATAAAAGAAAAGAAAAGAAAAAAGCATGAGGAGAGCTAGGGATCTACTCACCATCACCAAATCTGATGAAAGGGCCAACTCATAATCACAAAAACAAAAGACTTCCATCATTGCCATTGCTTCCCATTACCCACAAAAACAAACCACATCCATGTCAATCAATATGCATCATGATGATGCTACACTCAAGTTCTCCTGCAAAAGCCAAGCAAACCAGACAAATGAATAATAGGAGGGGGATAAGATTACACCACCACCACCACCACCGTAGTAAAGGTTAGGCCTTTGGTGGGCATGAGCTTCTTTGATCATCATGCAGACTCAACAAGCATCAGAAAAAAGGGACCCAATTGCATTATAAAAGAAAAGAAAAAAGTATGAGAGCTAGGGATCTACTCACCATCACCAAATCTGATGAAAGGGCCAACTCAGAATCACAAAAATAAAAGACTTCCATCATTGCCATTGCTTCCCATTACCCACAAAAATGGTCAAAAAGCATGCCAAAAAATTGCACTCTTTCTAACTAAAACCAATGTCCATTACAATAGAAAAAGGACTCTTGAATATACATTATCAAGCCAAAAAAATACAAAAAATAGAAAAAAAAACATGATAATCATCATATTGTCATACGTAACCTTACCTAGTTTACCACCATTCAATACGTTACTTTCAGAAGGTTTCACTCCATATATCTAACATATAGGAAACAACCAAAACATCAAGAAATAAATGAAACAGTATCATAGATGTCAATGTGAGCAAAGGATGAATTACCACCTTTTCAGCATGAATGGGAATGGAGACTCACATTAGCCTCAGTTGAAGATGAAGCTAGATGATCATCTAAAAAAACTTAAAAATTGAGTTAGATATATAATAAACCGAGTTAGATAGATATTAAAAAAAATATTTCATGTTTCAAACTTACTTTCAAGGTCCATTGACTGTATGCATTCTTCCAAATCTCGAATGTTGATTGGTTTGGTCCTTAACCAATTTTGGGTGCAAATGAGAGCTTCAACAGTTTCTGGAGATAAGGAACTCCTAAAATGATCCAATATGCGTCCTCCAGTACTAAATGCGGACTCCGAGGCAACAGTGGAAATGGGGGTGGCTAACACATCACGTGCTACCTCAGCAAGGACAGGATAATTAACGGCATTAATTCTCCACCAATTTAAGATATCAAAACCGAGCGAGTCGTCTATACACGTCTCAGAAAAATATCTATCTAGCTCCGATCTAAACTCCGTAACACCCCGTTCCTTGAGGAAGTTGGTGAACATGATCTTAAATTTAGTAGGAACCGGTGCTAGCTCATCACCAATATTTATATTAGTAGTGCTTGGCCTCCCTTGAGCCACATTAGAACTCCTCCCACTAGCCATACAAAATGTGTTATACTGTTCAATCAAGCGGCCTAAAAGGAGTTTAACCTTCTCCTCTATCTTATTCGCCAATTCACACCCTCTGCATTTTTGCAACCAGAAATTCATTGCCATCATTTTATATCGTAGATCAAGCACAAAAGCAACATATATCATCAAGTTGAATCTATTTGTGCTACCCCAATACTTCTCATACTTGTTTCTCATATTTATGCCCATGGTACTAGTGATAATATCATCACTCAAGCACATATCATTTAATGCATCCTCAATTGTGCAAAATTGCTCAAAATAAACATTAGCTGTCACATACAAAGAACCATAAATGCTCAATGTAACATCATAAAAAACTTTCAGCAACTCCACAAAAATCCGTGCATTTTTCCAATCATTGCTAGTGGGGTTCACGAATTGGTTATCCACAAATGCATATTGTTCAAAGGCTTGTTTGTGTTTTTCAGCGGTACTCAACATCAAATATGTGGAGTTCCATCTAGTAGGAACATCCAAGAAAATCATCCTCCCGCTAATTTTTTTCCTTTACCGCACAAGCCTTTAACTTGACAAATCTTGAAGGTGAGGATTTCACATACCGGACGGCATCCCTAATCTTTGACACAAAATCAATTACATCATTCAAGCCATCAATAACAATTAGATTCAATATATGGGCAACACACCGCATGTGAAGAAATTCACCACCCAGTATAGTACGATTATTGTCTTTTATTCTCCTCCTCATGTAATCAACAGCAACATCATTTGAGGATGCATTATCAACTGTGATGGTGAAAATTTTATCAACACCCCATTCATGCAATCCAGAGTTTAACACCCTCCCAATAGTTTCGCCCCTATGGTCGGGAATTTGGCAAAACTTTAGTATTTTTTTGTGCAATCTCCAATTGCAATCAATAAAATGTGCGGTAATGCACATGTAGTTCAGATTTTGCACCGACGTCCAAGTATCGGTGGTAAGACAAATTCTTTGACCATCCAACAATTTTTTTAACTGTATCTTCTCTTCGTTATACAGTTTAATACAATCCCTTTTTAAAGTGGCTTGGGATGGCAAAGTAAATCGAGGCTCTAAATCCGTTACATATTCAATAAAACCTTCATGCTCCACAAGCCTAAAAGGCAATTCGCATCTAATAAAATACTTAGCGGTTGACACCCTAAGTTTTTCTGCATCGTATTTCACTAGGTCTTGTGGACTACACACTCTTCCCTCCGCATCCCTCTTAACACTAGAGGATTGACTTCTTCCAACTCCTTTAACTTTAAGAGGGGAAGTTTCACATGCATTCTGGAGGTGGTGTAACATAGATGAAGTGTTATTTTTGTAGTGACAATTGTATAGCTTAGCAAAATAATTACACTGAGCTTTCGGGTTATCGTGGTCAATAGGTTGCACTCTAATATAGTGTTCCCATACCACAGATTGGTTGCTAGGTTTTTTTTTTTTTGATTTCTTAGGTAAAGGTGGGATGGAATGGATAGGTTGTTGTGTATGTGTGGATGAAGAAGGGGTTGGAAGAGCCCCAAGCTCCTCTACATCCAATGGAATAGAAGAGGAGTCACCAACCTTTTGGGTTGTACCGACATTACAACTCATAAAATCTTCTTCCATCTGTTAAAGTTACAAAAAAAAAAAAAAAAACAGAAAAGAAAGGGAAATTAAAACACAAGTACGTATCCAAAATCACACTGCATGTTTAGGTTAATTAACATGGAATATGGGCTTTCAAAGTAGACATCTCGATCAAGTTGTTAATGATGAGTCTGCTTTGTCATTATGAATAAGCACAAGAATAAAGAATTAAGTAAAGAACATGCATGCTCACCTTAAGATGAGTACTAATTATTTAAGTACTACTTGAGTTGGATTTGAATGATATTCTAAGTTAGGATTACAAATTTAATGTGTTACTGGAAATATTCTTAGTAATTACTCCTATTATTCTTTTCATTATTTTTTATTCTTATTCTGTACATTAGCACAGTGAAAAACTAGGAGATTGTTATTTTTTTCCTCTATAATCTGGTAATATTATAGATTAGGCCTTTATTGAGTTGGCAAGATATCTCTGCAGAGTAGCCCTTTTTTTGTTCCCTATTCACCTAATAATTATGGGAAACCATTTTATTTGACAATGTAAATCTCTTTTGCTAGGACTACAATCATCTCCTGTGAGCCAGCTCATCTGAGACTAGACTAGAATGATTTTAATCAGATGGTTTAGCCGGGTAGCTAGGTCTACAAATGGGTGTATCAACATTTTTTAGGCCTTCAATTCTTTCTTTGTAGATCTCCCCATTCTGTCTAGTGTTATTTGCTTCTAATTTCTTATTTATTTGTAGGAAATCACTAAACCTTTACATTGTTAAATAAATATGCAAAGGAGTTGGTCGACATAATGTATGGTGAATCACTATGCTGACTTGATGAAGCTCTCTGTCCCAGCTATAAAGTATGATGTCTGACTACATTTTTATATGCCTCTTGCAATATATGGAGTTTCTTCACAACATAAACTTGACCGAACCAAGCCAGAATATGCTGACTGGTTATATAGCATCAATTACTTTCTTTATCACTAAACTTTATGTCATGGAAGTCTTATATGGACGTAACATGGCAACATATTGCTTCATTGAAAGCCAAAGTACTAAAACCTCCTACATAGACTACGAATTCTTCTGTTGCTGCTAGTTTCATCGTGTAGTGGTAGAGTAAGTGTGACAACACCCCGTATTTTGAGTAATAATATTAATAAGAGTAAGCAGCTAATATAATATCATTGGATCCAAAACCATATAAAGCTTAAACTATCGGAGTTAAGTGCATGGTGGTGTTCTAACATGTCATTATTTGATATCTTGGAGACTGAAAACTCATTGATCCTAGGTTCAACCACATCCGCAAACCCCCAATGTGTCTTGTCATTAGCATCCTACAAAAGAAGGAAGAAGGCTACTCCCATGAGATTCAAGGCGGACTCATTTGATCTCTAATTATTTAGAACACTGAGAGGATAAGGATAATTTAAAACATGTCATTATTTGATCCCTTTCATCCTGATCACATTCGTGAGAAGGATGGCATATGGTAATTGAGTACATTTACACTCTGGGTCTGGGGTAATTGTTGTGCTACATATTGTCTACCTTTTTCAGGACTTCCTATCTATTTAAAACTGTTTTTGCTATTGAGAAAAGGCTATGATTTAATGCAGGACATCGCCTAGTTGAATCTATATAATAATGTATTCTCACACCCTTAGCACATGCTTTATTTGGCCATCCACTTTTCAATTTAGTGCCTACATGCTGAATAAAAAATCACACGTCCTGCTAGTGCATCTGATGATTTTTGTTCCATGGAATTGTTAAACCATAAAATCATCCGCAAACCATAAAACCATAAAATCACATGGAACAAATCACACCCACTAACAAATCACATCCAAAAACAGAAACCACACAAAAAAAACCCACTAAAAAAACCATACCATAAACTAAAGTACACTAAAAAAATCCACTAAACAAACCGCATCAAAAAAGCCCACTAAACAAATCAAAAACTAACCTGAGGGCGACGAGGGGATGACGGTGACGAATGGCAAGGCCGCCGGCCCGCCAAACGTGCATCACCAAATCCAATGGACGGGCAGCGTCCGGGAAACAAAAGCCCCACTGGATGAAGACTTGCTTTCCTTCTTAAGTTTTACTACAAATCAGTCATTATTTATTTCACACACCCTATATTTATAGCTTTTTATAAGATGTAGAAGTATTTTTTATAGTGTATATATGTTTTTCAATAAAGTGTGAGGTGTGGATAGTAAATAATAAATGATGAGAAGAATTATTCTTCTTTCTTATTATAATAGTAAATGATGGGAAGAATTATTATTCTTCTTATACGTTGAAGAGGAAGAGTAATTTTACATATAATTATAAAATATATAAATATTGTGTAATTATTTTTAAAAAAATATGGTTTATTATTAAAAAATTATTATTATTTTTATATAAATCTTATATTTTATTTAATTTTTTTCAAAACATTAGCTACAGTTACCCAACTTACGATTATAAATATATTTTCTCATTCGGAAAAAGGCATGGACGGGTCCCCGCTTGTGTATTTACTATTTACAGCATTCGGTTCTTGCAGAGAGAAGATAAGCAAAGCATTTGGTGAGTATTTACATTATCCAGCGAGCATTTTGTCAGTAAGAGAAGCAAAGCAGAAGATCAGAGAATTCAATGAAAGGTGTTGCAGAGAGATCAGAAGGTGTTACTCTCGAAGGGTTGAGGAACAGAATGGCGAAGTTTGCAAAGGAAAGGGACTGGGATCAATTTCATAGCCCTAGAAATCTCCTTCTGGCTCTGGTAAAAATGCTTCGTTTTTCTTTTGGGTTCTCTTCCAAATAAACAATGATATCTGATCAACATTCATTAAGCAACTTACTTCTTAATTACCATTGATCATTTTTGTCTTCTTACCTTCATGCATTTTAGTATTTTGGGGATTCAACACCTAACACCCTATGATATCAGTGATAAGGAGAAAAAACGATTTTTGAAAATATAAAGTAAAAAGCAAGACTTTTTTTTATAGCCGCTCAGAAGCCTGAGGGAAGAAATAAAAAGACGTACACTCAGAAGGGAAAAAAAATCAGAAGTAAACTGAAAACCAATGGATGATCAAGAGCTACTGAGCTAGTATCATACATCTCATTCTTTCTACCATTTAACTACTGTTCTCATGCCTTGACACTAATCCATAAACCCCTTAGGGTTTTGGGTGAACTTCAATGTCAGTACAAGTTTTTAGAAGACAGATCTATATTTTAAGGTCATCATTAGAAGGTTTCTCAAGCTGGGATCAATCTTTTACTATCTGTAGTTGTTTTTTTCAAGACGGAATTCCAAATTTTGGCCATGAACGATCTATAAAAGTCCAGCTCGTCTTGGGAACTGTCTCAAGGCAACAAAAATCATGGAATAACAGCAACTACATCACCTGCACCCCCCCAAAAACAAAAAAAAACAAAAAAAGGAAAAGAAAAGAAAAGCAACTGGACTTCCATGATTTGATTATCTCACCTAATTTTGAATCGCTTTATAAAGTGCATTGGAGTCCATCAAAAGCTTTTCAAAATGGTATTTATACGGTCGGATGTGGATTTGTTGGAGTATCTACGTGTGCAGGGGTGGTTTCAGGTGGGAGAAGTGGGAGAGCTGTCTGAGATATTCCAGTGGAAGGGGGAGGTTCCAAGAGGACTGCCCGATTGGAAAGACGAAGAGAAGGAACACCTGGGTGAAGAGCTTTCGGACGTACTGCTTTACCTTGTTAGGCTCTCTGACATATGTGGCGTTGATCTTGGTAAAGCTGCTCTTCGTAAGCTGGAACTCAATGCCATTAAATACCCAGTCAAGCTCTGCAAGGGCTCCTCCAAAAAGCCCGCGCAAATCAACGTGACAGACAACAACGATGGTAATTCTAATGGTGGCGTTATGGCCATCAGCAACAGCCGTAGTGATGGTGTGTGATCTTCCTCTGATTTTATGTCCCCTTGACTTATCCTCTCTCCTTTTAGGTACTTAAAGCCGTCTCTTTTGTTATTTTATGCCCAAAAGACGAAAATCCCATAATGTCTTTTAGTAGGCTTTCAACTAGCTAGTGTAATAGATTTGTTAAAAATAAAAAATAAAAAATAAAAAACTAGTGTAAATTTGTAATAGATGTTTCTTTATGCATTCTCGCTCCTCTTGGCGATTTGGTGTGGGAATGGGAGGGGTTGAAATTGACATTTCTTTATGCTTTCAACTAGGGGTGGGTTTTGCGTGCATGAGCACAATCTGGGGTGGCGTGCCACTGTGCTTACTGTAGCTGTTGCCTTTAAAGGGGAGAGGGTTGGGATGGATGCCCGCCCATCTTCTTCATATTTTATATTTGTCTCGAAGTCATCTTTTGCCTATTGACTTGTATGTCGAATTAAATCATAAATGTATGTAACTTTTGAAAACTATGACCAGTTTCATGTGCTGGAATGGCTTTGGCCTCTGCCCTCTCAACAAACAGGTACATTGACTCCCTACTATTATGTCCTTGACAGGATCGAGGTTAGATTATTGCTTGGTCTGCCTCTAATTCATTCCTTACAAATATCCCAATGAAAAAGAAAAAAATATTATTGTAGTTACGTTAAGGAATAAAGATGGATGTCTAATGATAGACAGATTACAGATATGGTACTTTCATGTTTCAAAGTTAGATCACCAAATCAAGATCTCGAGAGCTTCGGTCAAAGAAAAAAAAAAGCTTCGTAAGATTCCTCGAGTCATGTAATGATTGCTAATTATTACATTATGGTTAGGTCTCGGACTGAGATTTCCTACAATTCTCTGGGTTTCAAGTGATTGCAAGGGATCCCAATTTTCGCAATTCTAGATAGTTATCCTACACCAATCCATTTGATTTCTAGATCAAAAGAATTACAAACATACTGTATGTCAGGTATCTTGATGAGTACTCCAAACACGCTATATGTCGTGTATTCTAAGGTAACTTGTCTTGCATGAGGATGTGGGTGCTCTCGCAAGCCACAAGAAGGCCAAGTTCTAAGTAGCTTTTACTAGAACAAACTTGGCCGGCTTCCTGCGTGAAAGAAGCATATATAGGCCATCGTGTGATTCTTGCCAGCAACTCATGGATGTAAGTGCCTACAAAGTTTTGCTTCTCTCTAGAGAGAGAAAGTCTTGCTTCTCTCTACAAAACCAGCCCAATTCGACCCACTTTTGGATAACAAGTACCTCATCCTCTCTATCTCCTTGTTTTGCCGGAGAGGAGGGTGGAGCCTTGGCTCCTCTTATCCTCTCTATTCTATTTTCGGCACCACCTTGATTATAGGGTTTCTCTTAATTTTTCTAGTTTTCTTTTCACCGGTTCGGTTTAGGCTTGGTCTATCACATTCTAACAATTGGATGTTTACATGCGCTTCACTACCCAACTCTCTAGCCGCTTACTGGTACAATGTGAAACCATCATGAAAATCTTGGCCCGTGAGTCTCACGCATGGTGTAGCCACCACATGTTGCCGTGTTGAAACACCTTCGATAGCTACACGTATCGTACCATTGGATTTCTCATCCAATTTGACCCATCCCACTCTAGTACCATTAGAGTATGGCCTCCATGCACCATCACAGTTGCATGTGAAGAAATCTAGCGTCGGCTAATTAGGCCAGTCCATGCCGTCTATCCCGCTATGTTTTTCGCTTTCCTTAATAAAGATTTTGAGGATGAGGATGAAGCTGTCGGTCTCTTCTTTGAACATTTCAAGCCAACAAACTGCGATGTATTGTCACCAACCGTTGCCTCCAATTGTGAGACCACAGTTTGTACAACAGATTGTAAAAAGTCGTCATTTAAGATAACACCCCATTTGCAGGAAATGGGTAAGAACCAATTTTTTAGTTTCAAAACCTAATTTATTTATTTATTTTAATTTCAATTGGTATAATGAGACGTTTGTTAAGAAATCCCCGCATATATCTAGACCCTTTTATGTTAATGCAATGCTTTGGTTTAGATAAAGAAAACTCATGAATGTAAGTACAAAATGATAAGACATTAGAAAAAGGTATCCATAATAAGTACTAGGGCATTTTCCAAGTCTTATTGCAAACGAGTTATTCCCAAGTATGCAAAGCAGCAAAAGGGCATTCCCAAGTCCAAAGGACGGATAAAAGCTGGATGCAAATAAATATGTCATCTTAGTGTACAGTCCTTATATAATGCATGCACTCTAGTACCTAGGGTGACATGAGTGCTAACCGCCAAAACACATGTACTGATACCCTGTTGTTGTTGATACGAAGATTATAGTGAATGGGACAACTCGGACCGAGGCGACCTTACATATCTGCAGTCATGCATCCAAATAAATTGATGATTAATATCTTAATTACTCCCCAATCCTGTTGGTAATAACACAGGATAATGACGTGTGTCATCCCATTGGCAAAATATGCCATGGGTCTTAGCACATGGAGCCCACTAGTGTTTCGAACGCCTATTAGTTACACCTCAACGGCCCTGCTTACATCCAACAAGTAATGCTCCTTGGTTGACGCGTTTTAACGACGAGAAATATTATAACGAAATCTTTGACTTGTCCAGCTCGCTAGATTAAAAAATCTTGAGATCGAAATTTTTATTTAACTTTTGTTTAAGTTTGACTCAGTAAACTAAACTCTTAATTCGAGTTTGAGCTCAAGTCGAGTTCAATTCAAATTTTTTATAATTTTTGGAATATGATTTAATAATTAATAAATTAGATAAAATAACAACTAACAAATAGAACTTGATCTATTGAATTATAAGATTTTAAAAATTTATAAATAAATAATATGTAGCTAGTTGATATTTATTGTGATATCTTATTTTTATGTGTATTTTTATTGAATGACTATTTTAATTTAATTAAAATATTGGTTCTTTTATTTTAAATTATCGAATTTTAATTAGATTTATTTAGTTGTAAAATTTATTTTGTAGAACTTTCTTAATATTAATTATTGTTTAGAGTTTAATTGCTGTTTAATTTATTTTAGTTTATTTTTGGATTTAAAATTTTGTTGTTAATTTTTACTAGTTATTTATTATATTTTAGTTAGATGTTGTGTTTAGATTATTCTATTCAATTTATAGCTTTTAAAGTTGCTTTCGTTGGATTAGTTTTTGAACCCCAGAGGTGAGGACTGGATCTCATTTCTTTTTCCCATCTTTTCTTTTTTTCTTTTTCTTTTTCTCTTTCCTCTTTCTTTTCTTTTTTTTTTCTTTTTTCCCCATTTTCTCCTTTGGGTTCTCTCTCCTCCTTCGCGAAACCTTTCTCCCCTCCCTCCCCGTCGTTTTCTTCGTCTGCCCAGAACCGCTGCCGCCGTGTGCTACACCACCCACCCCATTTTCTTCCCCTCCGTCCTGTGATCATCCCCACCAAATTTCAGCCCCATCCAAACCACCTTTAACCACCACGAGTTCCTTCAAGCCATGGTGTCATTTTGCTCCAGTGCCGCCATCGCTCCACTTCCAGCCACCATCTCTTCACCACTTTAACACTGACCTTTTACCGACTTAAACCACTTATTTCTAGCTCCAATCCGTCGCCCGAGCAGCCTCCACAATCTCACTTTTCTGTTTTGGGCTTTTTGCCCTCCCACCGCCGTTTTCGCCGCCACCCACGGCCAACCCTCACTTCTACTAATTTTATAAATACCTCTAAGTCATTACTTATCAATCACAAGCCTTGGTTTGTCCCTATTCAAAAGTGGGTATTTTACAACCCACGGCCACAGTGTTTTTACACTGTTATATTGTTTTTCCGCCACCTTTTGTAGCCCCTTGATCCTTCGAAAAATATTATATAGCGCTATAAATATTTTTCAAATTTCATTTGATTTAAATATATTATTACTTTACAATAAATTGTGACTGGTTGGTTATTCCAGACTAATTCTGAGGAGAGTGGGGTTGGATGGATTTGAGGACGGAATTGATTGTTTGTTATTGATGTTGAGATTTGTTGAAAAATTTGTGTCCTACCATTTGCATTCCATGGTGTATGCATGTTCGTGTATTGAAAAATGAAAACTGGGTTTTCATGCGTAAATGTATTTTTGGTTGCGTATGTATCACAACCCCAAGCCAGGATGGAGTATTATCTCGGTGGAACTCTTCTGGTCACTCAGGAGTGGATAATACTGAGTGACATCCCTTGGGTTGTCACTGGGTGACGACCAGATTGCACGATACGGTAACGCTGTCGTGTCGACTCCGTGGTCCCTCAGCTAGCGGGGACTAGATCTCGTTTAGATGTCACATGCGTGGTTGTTACCTGCAGTGTAGCATAGGAGCTAAAGTGTGCGGATGATCCCTATGGGAGATCATGGTGCATGCATTAAATTGGAACTAATTTTGGATATTGGATATGGGTCATTTTCTGGAAAAATGGCGAGGTTTTATAAGAAGATTTATTGTGAACCATTTTCCCAGAAAAATGGTGGTTTTCTTGGTTTGAGCCATTATCTGGGATAATGGCAAAAACTTGTTTTAAATGAATTTATTGTGGGCCAACAATGAGATTTTTGGCGTGCGTGGAAAAATATGATTTTTTTTTTGAACACATGCCTATGGCATCTTTTCATGCATATTGTTGAGTGTAATATATTTTTATTTTGTGGTGTTTGGATTATTACTTATCTGTGACACCATTTTTGGTACCGTAGATTTTGATGCAGAGGTTGAGGAGTAGGAGGCTGAGCCTGAGGAGGGGGCTCCACCAGACTATTGATTGAGAGTTGTTTTACTTTTGGGAACTATTTTATTTACCTTTATGTTATATAATTTAGATTTGAAACAATGTCGAAACTTGTAATATTTTAGTATGCTTGTGTTTTAAGCGAATTTGTATTTGAACAAAATTCTAGTACTTAGAGTTGTAAGACTTTTATTACCGTTGCGTTAATTTTATTGTACACGTGTTGCTTGCACACACACACTTGGCATTCGGCAATGGGATGTGTGACCCGTGTTATTATCATCCCGACGCCTCGATTTCTACGTGTCCGTATGTGAGAGTTGGGAGCGTCACAGGTGGTATTAGAGCGATTTGGCTCTGGGTAAAACCACATGTTTCGTAGATGTAGTACTAGAAAGTTTTAAAGTTATGATTTAAAATTATTTTATTCAAAGTTTACTATTTGAATTGTTTTATTTAATTTGACTTGAATTTTTTTTAATTGATTTGAAATTATTCCATTAAATTCGAGTTTATTTGGGTTAGCTTGATTTTAATTTACTTGTTCATTTTAGTGTATGCTATTTTATTTTATTGTTATTTGGTTTTGGTTTTATATTGTTTATTTTGTCCGAAATTTAAATATGGTCAAAGGTTATGTTATGGCAGGAAGATGGTAAGATCAAGAAAGCCTATCGATGAGCCTCAGGATGATTTACCACATGGTGATCGCCATAGCTCAAGCTCTAAATCGAATGACAGAATTTCTGCAGCAAAACTTTCGGCCGCAGCAAGGAGTGCAAAGTGGAGCGGTGCAATCTAGATGCACCTATAAGCGCTTTTTAATGCATAGAACCTCGGCTTTCACTGGAGAAGAGGATTCACTTCGAACTGGAAAGTGGATTAGAGATTTGGAAAGGACATTTGAAGTTTGTGATTGCACTGAGGCGCAACAAGTGCTGTATGCAAGTTATTTGTTGCAAGGTAATGCAGCTGAATGGTGGGAGACAAAAAGGGAAATGTTACTGGTGGAGGATAAATTTTAAAACTTGAATCTTACAAATCAAATCTTATCATTTAAGTATTGTGGATGATGTATTTGAAATACCAGTTTGAGAATAAACTATATAACTCTTGAAAGATATTCTCACTAGAGTTATTCTATTTTCAAGCTTGTATGTAAAATATATTTTTCACATTACTTAAATGGTAAAATTTAATTTATTATATTCAAATTTTAGAGTTTTTCTTCAAAATCAAATTATGCTATTAAGAATTTTACTAAGTGTATTATTCCTACCGACTTATAAATATAATTTTTCTTCTCAGTAACGTACCAACACACCCTCCTACATGGTGTCTTGTCAACACCTGGCCACCTCACAAAAAATTGCTCGTCTTTCACTTTATGAGTCTATACTGCCAATTTACGAACTCAATTATTCATTCTAGTTATAAAAATAATATTTATAATTTTAGAATGCATTAATCTTGTACACTTATTTTAAAAAAAATTAATAAATATGAGATATATGAAAAATTATACAGACTTGCATATCTTAAAAATGAAATGATATTAGTAGTCATGCTGTGTGCAAATTCTAAATAATCATTTTAAAAAAAAGTTAATAAATATAAGATTTATAAGATTTTTTTTAATAATAAACCGTACCTTTCTTTTGAAGGGAATGCATAACGAAATTTGCATATTATAAGACTGTAACATTACTCTCAAACAAATCCTCGAAATTCTTCAATGTCAAACCCACACGAGCTCAAGATAGAAACTCTTCAAAGTAGCCGAATCCCGCCCAGAAGATTTCCATAACCACTTTCCCTTCAACGTCGAACCCACCCTAACCCCAAATGTCAAGTACCCCCATTTATCATCTCCTTTCGGCTTCAAACTCGAACATGAGCCCCAAATTCTCATCTCATACTGCATTAGGAATCACGCAAGGAAGAAAAGAGTGATCATTGTCATCGTCATCACGGGTTTGCTTCCAACCAGGATCCCTTCAGTCCGATGAGCAATTTCCCTTTCCAAATTCCTCTTCTTGACACATTTTATTGTAATTCAAACCCCAAACATAAGGGAATTGCGTCAAAGAAAAGAAAGCCCAATAATATGTCTGTTTCTCGGGTATTTATGGGATTTTTTGGCTAAAACTAAAGCATGTTTTTCTAAGGGTGCTGAGTAAAACACCCAAGAATTAAGGTAAAAATAAACGAACTGGAGAGTATTTTTTTAAAAATTGAAATTTATATTTAATAAAGTAGGATGATTATTGTTAATGCCTAAATTCGCATAACAGACCAGAATAGAGGAAAGAGTTATCCCTAACTCACGATGGTGATTCGAACTTTGATACGGTACTCTTCGTGTTCATTTATGAAATAAAAAGAAAATAAGCAAATAGAAATAAATAAAGAGAGATACAAAGACTTATATGTTTCAGCATAAAAGTTTACATCCATGGGTTGTTTGGGAACAAAATCTATTATGATTGGTGATTTCATAATCTCTCATAGCCTCACATATCGCTCAATACAATAGAGGAATTTAGTCTGGGCGTAAAGAAGTCACCTGGAGCCTGTGGGGAGTCTGTCGTTCATTTGCAGAGATCTCCTCCTTTTATAGGGATCTGTTTTCTTCTTTAAAGTGATAAAGTCTAACTTGCTTTGTGAACCCATTTCATTTCAGGAGTCTGAATTTTTTTCTTTTTAAGAGATAAGTCAACTTCTTCTGACTTATCTCTTCCTTATTTTCTCTTAGCTTTATCTATTCCCTTATTATTAATGATAAGTTTTTGAAGGGTTGGACCCGTCAATTTAGTCCCTAACAATTATATTGGTTGATTACAAATACATTCTGTCCATCTCTTCACCCGAAATTCAAACTCTTTATTTCAACAACGACTGATATTAACAAAGTAAATGTCTAGATTCATAGCTACATTGTACACTCGATAATGCAGTATCGTATGGGGGAGGAGGTAGGTAGGACATAAGTACGTAGTACTCGTATTATAAGCTGCTTGAACACATTTTTCATAGAAATTGCTTTTGACAGCACTGAAACGATCTTTGATAGGAGCAAAGCATTTTAAAAGATCGAGCTGGAAAAAATTCAGAATGGGGCTGCATAGTATTTACAAGATTACAATACAACGTCAAGCGTGGTATCAGGTCAAGCTATGCAGTCATTTTGTAAATTTATTTTGTGAGATCTATTTGTGGTTAAAGTATTTATCTTTCTTACAATATACTAATATCTCATTCGTCATCATGTTCCCATGTCATGGCATGCAGTTTGAGCATGAAAGAAGATGCATGGCAAGAAAAATCTTCTAAAAATAAAAAAGATGACAAGAAAATCGACAAACGCAAACTTTGATAATCAGTAAGATGCCTATATTGAATTGTACGGACAATGATACTTGCCCAAGACATTATGTCTTTTAACACATCAAGCATTGAAGGTACAAGCAATATTAAAAGCCACACATGAATTATAGGCTAAATTAAGTCCCCGCATCGACAATATATATTTAGTTTTGCTGCACGAGTCAATGTGTTAGTATGCCACTTAAAATAAGGTTCATTACAACTTCAAAAAACCAGAAAACTAATTATTTTTTTTAATATAATTGATGTGCAACGCTTTCACATCAACAGTTGAATGGGTGCGAAAAAAATAAAGCTTCGAAATAGATTTTATCTAAAATTAGAAAAATTCCATTCTCAATCCAGTGGGTGGAACACACCTAATAAAGTACTTATATGATATAATTTGATTTGGAAATTAAAATTTAATCTCATAAATCAAATCTTACTATTTTAGTGATATAGATGATATACTCTACAGGCTACACACCGGCTTGAATATAAATTAGCTTAAAGCTGAGATATTTAGGCTTATTGCATTAGGTTGCAATGGCATCAATAGCATCCAAAGAGAGAAAAAAATTGAAATATCTCAATATTGCATTCGCACCACGAAATCAAATAATAAAGTCTAGCTGAAAAGTAAAGGAAGTGAGTGACCTCATGTAGATATGTAATATACAGCTTACAATGGCCAGATTCTAAATCGACTGTAACTTTTTGTACAGGAGCCACAATCAGTGGTTATTCTTAGAATGGGAGAATGGATTAAGATCATGGCACACGTTCTAATGCTCGCTGCAATGCCTTTTTTATACCTTCTTGATCAAGTGATGTTGTCAGATGTATTTCTTGCACCTGAACCCACAGAAGATAACAATAGCATTTAGAGAGAGAGAGAGAGAGAGAGAGAGAGAAGCTACAAAAAACTTGCCTGCCTTCCAGCACGAGCAAGCAGAGTGAACTTCTGGTTGGTGGGTGGTGCCTGTGGCAATGAAGTATGATTAAGTGAATAGATTGATAAAAATGAAGATGTATACAAACTAGCTGATTTCATTCAAATAAAATGAACTCACATTTGAAAGCCAGAGCTGCAGATCTTGTGAAACCACCCGTTTCTCAAATCCCTGCCTACTGATTCTTACATCATTTATACTGAATTACATGCAGAAAAAGTACCCTTATCAGTTGTTTTTCCAAAAATTCTTATGTTTTTTAACTTCTAAATAGGCTTGCAAGTTTTGATCTAAATAGACATAAAGCCGAAAGAGAGAGAGAGAGAGAGAGTTGGAATTTGAAATGATAGGGTCCAGGTCTAAGATTGTTTAAGCCCAGGTCTGCTTCTTTAAATTTAAATTCATTCTGAAGTTAAATAATAAGAATAAATTACTGGGTATCACATCTAATGTTTTAGAATTGAGTCACTCTCAGAAGGAGATCCATCTCTGTAAACTAAAAAAATCTAAACTTGAAGTGCCTAGAATAGAAAGAAGCTCCAAAATATTATATAATCTATTATTCCTATATAGGAGTTGGACAATGGAAAAATAATGAGTTACGAACAATGACAACTAAAGCCAGTATTAAGACACGGAGGCCACATGGGACAAATACCACATTTAGACCAATCCCAGGGATCAATGCTAAAGCCTATGTCCAGCTAAGCACAATTACCAAATACCCTTGACAAAGAATATCAAAATGAAAAAGATGTTATAAAACAATTAACGAAAGATCTTGAAGAAGTACAGCAGACTAGTTTGAATAAAGAGATCCTAAAGTAGGACTCTAATCAAATATAAAAGGTAGTCCAAGGTGCCAAATTCAGCCAAGTATTGAATGTAACCACATTTAGAGGTTCCTTTTGTCTTTGAGCTCATATTTTCTTCAGCCTCCATGAAGGTCACTACATTTATAAATACACTTGGACAACAAGGTTTAGCAAAGGTTTTTTTGATAACAAGGTTTAGCAAGTCACGGCCAACATATTCTTGTTACTAAAAATCTAGTATATTTCACCAAAATTTTCTTGATTCAACAAGTGAAAAAGTGAGCTGAGCTCTGCTTTCTGGGTCTTTCAAAATAATGGTGCTCGAGGTAGTTATAGCATCTTATCCACCTCGAGTAGTATTTCTTTCTCTTTTTACTGAAATTTAGATATGTGCTCTAACTACACAGTTTTACGGGACAAGGTGTAAATTTACAAATGAACAAAGCTCTCATATTGGTAGAGTCATGGAAACACCTCTTTCTTCCATACATTGGACGTTAGCTCCAACTATGAAAGCTTTGGAAAACTGAACTTTCACAGCATGTTAGCTCACTCTCACGTGGTAATTATATTTTTTATTTATCCATTCAACAAAACCCCCAGTGTTTAATTCTCATTAGTCAAGTGATGACGAATTCATACCCGTCTTCCCGTAATAGCTCTTCAAATATTGTTCCAAGCCCTGGAAGAGGTTCAATATTACTGATATTGCTATTGCTCAACAAATCAGGAGCAGCAGAAGCATCCTGTGAAATGTACCATTCGTTAATAATGGAGCTGTGCTTTGTTCAGTGGATATGGTTCTAATAGAAAACATGATCAAAGGGCATAAACAAACCTGAGGTATAACCTTGTCCAAAGTTTCTAGAAGTGGATCTTCCTCCAACTGTTTGATTGACAGGTTAATCCTCGACTTTGCCCTGAATAGATTATTTGTGAAAATCCCACATAGTTGCTGCTAAAACTTATATTCACCCACATGATGGCACAGGAAAGAAGGCAAGCTTACAACAAATAAAAACTCATTTCCTTTTTTGTTGTAAACACTGCCTTGCAATCTCAATATCAAATGAAAAGAGATTTAGTGGTTCTCAAAGTTCATTAATTTAGTTGCTTAAAGAATCAGGGCATGAGAACCTCAATAGAGAATGCCCAACAATTTATCCTCCTAAACACAACTGCTATCAGTCATGACACAAACCAGAAAATGCACAAGAACGTCTTGTCTGTTAGGAAGGACCCTTGTAGACAAGCCAATTTTGCAATGCATACAGAGGAAGTTCTTTCTGTAGAAAACAAAAAAACATGCATTAAATTTCCACTGTCCAGTCACAATTTGATCAAATTGAGTATGATTTAGTTCTTATTCTAATATTTTCCAAAAAGTTCCCAGAAACGGCCAGTATGCTCAGTGATGGTATTAATCGTTGGCTCGGCATCTTGAAAATCTCCTCACTTCATGCTTAACAACTCTGCCTGGGGTAAAAGTTCTTTTTTATGTGTCTGGGGTATAATTGGAAGCTACCGAATTTTGGGATCTAGATACAAATTGTGTATGACCAAGTGGGAATACATTTTTTCGAGAGTATAATTGATTATCATACCCACCCAGAACAAATCATCACGGTAAATACTTTGAGTCAAACAAATATACAGTGGGTCATGCCAGAACAAACTGATGAAGAGCTAGCAACTGCTCAACTGCAGGACGACTTCCATTTTTGAGGCAAGAAAATGAGAAAGCCTAAGAAAATAATTGCTCCAACAAAATTATCAAATCCAGTTATCCAAAGAAAAAGGTTTCCCAGAGGAATGTCCTTGACATTCCTTCAAAAAGACAATAAAACACAACCAAACAGACATAAAATTATTAGAAGCTTAAAAAGAAAACAGCTATAACTTTCATCCATACTTCACCTTCAGGAAAATAACATTAAAAAAAAATGGAAATCAGCTAGTAAGTACTATGAGCTAACCTATCAACACTTGTAACTTTTACCCTTACTCCATCGCCTTCGGTTAGGATGTCTCTTACATCCTGAACCAAATCCCATGAAACCTCCGAGACATGAACCAGTCCTGTGAGATGATAAAAACCTGCATCATAGTTTTAAGATTCCATTTAAAAGTTACTTATAAAAAATAATATTCCATTTAAAATTTCAATAAAAATTTAAAAGAAAACTAAAAAACACATGAATCAAAATAGAACATACCATCAGGGAAGCGTAAATGGATAAAAGCACCATAGTGCTCTACAGAACCCACTCTTGCTTCAAAAATATCCCCTACTTTAACTTGTTCAGAATATTTTGACCAGGCAGCTTCCTTTTCAGAAACTATCAACTTCTTGTTCTCCTCATCTGCTTGGATTACCTAATACAACAAGAAACTAAGGTAGTATGAATATTAAGAACATCTCTTGAACTACCGTAATGTAAGAAGGAAAAACAATTTTATTCTGCAATCATTATAAAATGATGGAAATGGAATGTCTTAAGGACCTCACATTTTCAGATTATAAGTAGCCTAAGAAGATATATGACATGAGTAAAATCCCTATTTCTAGATTCTAATTTGGAAGAAAATATTTGAAGAGTATTCAACAGAAGCAACTTTTGTACCAAGACTTGGCCAATATATATCTCAAAGAGAGGGCAGAAGATGACCATATCCGGTTGCTCCACTACAATTTATTGAAAGCAAATTTTGGAAGTCCCAAAAGAATTCTGAAACTAAGAGGGCTGAGATTCAATCTGGGAAATTTTGTAAGGAAAAAGTAATACTTCAAAATGGAAAACAATCTGTGCTCTCTTCTACTCCCTGAACACACCCTCAGAAATCCAGAAATCAGCTGAACCTCAAAACTCAACCTGGTAACAGAACATCTTATTAACAAAGAGGTGCCTAATATTTTTGTGACAGCCATTGTCGTCTTCGGCATGCTTTGTGGCCTCAAACTTAATAGCACTCCTACTGTAGAAAGTAAAGTCTAGCAGTGGATTGATTGTGAGCCTGGCCTAAGTGACAAGGACCCACGTAGGGAAGGCCACGGCCAAGTGGCTTGTGTGATGGCCTTGATGGCCACACCCCTCACAACCACCCCCCAAGCAAGCTTAAGCCATGCCGTGACCCAAGCAGCACGCCTCACGGGTCTGCCCAGCTCGCCCAGCCAGACCACGAGCCACCTCGTGCACACGGCCAGCATGCATGCGCAGCAAGGCCACGGGCCAAGCCGTGTGTGTGGCTTGCCAACAGCACGGCCAGACCGCATGCAGACCCACAACCATGCCGCGCACAAGCCCCAGCCATGCCACCAACAGGCCACCACGCCCACGTGCAGCCAGGCAAGCCATGCAAGCTGCCTGGCCACATCCCACCAGCCGTGCCCACCAGGCCAGCATGCGCATGCCCAACGAGGTTAGTGGCCTGCATGGCCCGCATGCAGGCCAGACCATGCCAAGTAGCCACACGGCCACCTGCTGCCCAGACCACACCTGCACCATGCCCATGCCCAGACCGTGCACAGCACCAGCCAAGCAGACCAGCAACCATGACCAGGCCATGCAAGGACTGCACCATGCAACCGGACCCAAGCAACATGGAGGACACGTGGACATCATCCAGCCCTTGAGGGCTCTTTAGGGTTTCACTATAAATAGCATCTTTATCTTTTTTTGTAAGGGACTTTTGGGAACATTTTGAAGAACTGAACCTTTGTGGTTTCCTTTGGACAATTCGGTGCTTGCACTTGGGCTCAATAGGGTGCAATTCGTGAATCCCTTTGAGAGGAACAACCCTTGCAATTCGTGAATAGGGAAGTCCCATTCTATCATTTTCTTGTTTTGTTTTGCTTATCTTGTGTTATTTTGCTTATCAATCCGTGGCATCCATTGGTTTATCATTTCTTGCTTTACATTGCATTATCCACCATTCTCAAGCTTTAACTTTCGGATCCTCCATTGTTACAAGCTTGAGCTCAACATCCTATTATCCAACCCATTTCCCCATTATCCTCTTTAATCCACACGGCCAAAACACTCACCCTCAAACCGAAATACCCTCACCTAACCGCTACCCATTTTTGAGCTTGAAACCCTTCACCAACCAGCCGGCCATTGTTCCTTTCCCCTTCCATACCCTGCAAATCACATCCCTCCAAGAGCCTCTCATTGTTTTCCCATTTGGGAAACCCTAGAGGCTCCCTTTTTGCCGCCAGCCCAAAGTAGGTTGGGAGACAACCTGCACACCAAGTGCAGTTTGTCCCCTTGCCATTTCGGGAAATCTGCAGCAACCACACGCCAAGGCCATTTCCAGCTCTTGGCTTGGTCCCATCAATCCGGCTAGCATTTCCAAGACTCCACCAACCGTATCACACACTTTCCCTTTGCCTTTCATTCACTCACACTCAAACCAACACTCCACCGAAAATAACCTCATCTTCCTCCTCAAACACACCATCTTCTAAACACTCACCAACCTCCATAGCCGAACCAAGAAGTAAGGCCAAGCAAGGAGTGGCATACTCGGTCTCAACATCAACCAAGGCAAGCGTGGTGGACCAAATGCTTAGGGTCTAGACCGAGGACCCTAACACTAAGGCACTGATCAATGAAACTGACCCAGCCTTTATGAGCCAGTCTATTCAGTTTCCAGCACATGCTAATGTGAGGTTTAGCTGGATAGCTGGAGGGTGAATGTTACAGGTTGAGAGGGCTATTACTCGGCTCTACCATTCAAATCTTATAATGCACACTCATTGATACATCAACACCCCCCCCCCCCCCCAAAAAAAAAAAAAAAACAAAAACCCGTGTGCGCGTGCGCCCAGGCTATTGTGTCACTCAGATTCCTGGGCTGTGGTGATTGTGATTGTGTAAATTCTTGCTCTGTTAGAAAGCATCGCTGGGTAATGAATTTCCAGCAGCGAGTAATGAGGTTCAACCGGGAAACTTGTACTACCCAAATATTCATGGAGGCAGCACTATTTACAGAGGCAATATTCTGGAAAGCTTAAAACATCCCCCAATGTTCATATACTTGAATTTTCAGATGCAACAAAGGTCTACAGCAGAAATGTCAGTTTTGGCTTCCGTTAAATGATGTGCATCCTCAAAATCGATTTCTCAGTTCTCACAATAGGAACCTAAAGAAGCATAAGTATATGCTAGGACATTATAGATTATTCAAGGAGTTGACAAAAACTTAGAGATAAGATTTGACTGGTGTAAGAGGTAGATTCTGAAGTGTAGCACAGTTCAAGTATCATAGGTAATTTACCTTTGTGGAAATGACTGATCCATTTAAACCTTTAGCAATCTCATGGATACTTTTCTGTGGTTCTGCATAAAATGGCATCAATCCTTTTCAGTATATTAGCAATATGAAGTTCACTTTCCATAAAAGTAAGTTGGCAACACCAAATTACTCTAATCAACAGTAATTGTATAGGATTTTTTCTTTTTTCTTGAGTTTTGCTACGTACAAGCAAAATCGCGTACTAATACTGATTCCTTCATATTCAAAATTTAAATTAGCACTGTTTTCAATAAAATCAACTTTTTGACCAATCACATTAGATTGGTGCACATATTAGTGTGCAGTTGTGCTTGCAACTAGATTTTTCCTTTTTTTGGGGGACGGGACTCCTAACGTTAAGGCGAAGTTGAATTTCCTTCTCTTATTTTTTTGACTTGTAGAAGGTAGCTTTTTTTTAAGGTATCAGTGCAGCGGTTTGCAACGATTTCACTGCCTAAAGCTCTAAGCCTGAATCGTTTACTACTTACAATTTACAAGTTCTGTGAACATCCTCTGAAGTGTCTAAGGAAGGGACCTTTTTCTATTGGCCTTCTGTTGTTATTATCTTTGTTGGCCTTCTCTTGTTATTATCATCGCTCCCATTAGTAGAAAGGTCTTCCCTTCAAAATCTCTCTGAGCAGAAAAAACAATATAATCAAACCCAATAAATGATAGTATGCACTTTACAGTTTCTACTTGGAGAAAACCACATGAGAATTACCAAGAAGTGGGTTGTGGTTCTAGGTAGTTTTTCAACCTCTAAAAAGTACATACCCCCATTCTTAAAAGAAGTGACCCTCTGTCTCTTGTCTCTCTCCTAAGCCTGGTTTTCGATAGAATTCAAGGATTTATAGTAAAGCAGCAGAATTTCTTTACTGGCACTAATTTGATTTTGTAATGAACTTCAAGAGTTGACCATTCTTTACCCTAGCATTGTTGGCTGTTGTGAAAATATGGCAGATTGGTCTTGAAAACTGGGCTTAGGAGAGATTAATGCAGCGAGTTCATGAATATTCAATTCTATTTTCTGTAGAAGTGCTATGAGTATGCAAAATAGAGATCACTCATATGCAAAATAGAAGTGCTATGTATCATGAATTTGGTTTTCCGTAAACATCGGGGAGGAGGTTTGAATGAGACAAGTTGGTAACATGTACAGTGAACCTAATAGACTAATGCAATATCAAGGGCAAAGCTTTTATAAGAGAGGATGGCGAATGAGATCTCACATTAAGTGAAAGGAGAAACTATTGTGATTTATAATGATTCCAAGGGGCTCCAATTGTATCATTGACGAATTCTTTTGCAATAAAAGCCTAGATATGGCCGGCTTCCCTTGGGTTGCTACAATAGACTTCTCAAAAAGGAAAAAAAAGGAAAAAAAAGTCTTTTATAACGACTACTTCAAGAGTACCATTAAAGGCATTGGCTTTGTGGTAAGAAGCTTACTCATGTGGTTCGGTAGATGGGAGTTCAACAATTTTTTTTTGATAATTAATAAGAATTTTATTACTAAGAATAGGCACAGCCCAAGTACACATGAAGTATATAAAGGAAATACCTACTACACATTATAAAGCAGGAAACTATGACAGAAACAGATTCAGTACATTATCATCATTCCTTACAAAGATCCTAGCCCACAAACTCAAAGTAGAAAAGAAAAAATAACGAAGATCCAAAAGAATGCTGTCTTCAAAACATCTCCCATTCCTTTCCAGCCATAAGCACCACATTAAACAACAAGGAATCATTCTCCATCTGGCAGCAGCCCATTTCCTTGCCTCAAAATCACACTAACATGCAAGGAGATCCACAACTTCCTTAGGCCTCACCCAACATAAACCTGTCCAACCAATAACCTCATTCCCCAAAGACTTTGCCACCTCACAATGTAAAAAAAAGATGATTTACAGCCTCACCATCCTTCTTGCACATGACACACCAATCAGCTATATACAAACCACATTTTCTAAGGTTATCCATGGTCAATACTTTCCCTAGAGCAACCACCCAACTGAAGAATGCCACCTTAGTAGGTACCTTCACCCTTCACAAATTTGAGTGGCCACAGTGTTAAAGAAATGAAACCCATGCCCATTATTCCAGCCCTCTGGCTTAGTACCACTTTTCCCTTGCGGGGTTGGGATTGAGCTATGGCTCAAGTTCATAGTGAGGGAGTGTTTGCAGCTCCTTGGCATCTAGGCCCCTCTTGAGGGGCTCCCCAGTGATGTATAGGACATTAATATGGTCATGCCTAGGTAGAGGGTACCAACCTCTGGTCCCCCCCCATTAACCATCCTAATCATATGGAAAAAGGCTACTTTAGTAGTAGCCAGGGCTGCTCAATCTGGGCTGAAAGTGAAGAGAGAATTCAATCTGGTGATAATAGAACAGGAGGGGCCTTCTCCACGACATATAGAGGCCGTACCAGTTGCAGGAAAATCAAGAATTCCTGTTTGGGATAGAACATTGTCATTAGAGGGATTATTCTTCTGAATTTTTTAACTCAGCCCCTTGTTTCAGATGTATTAATTAACTAGTAGACTCGGTCTCAGCCTGAGCTAATAGTTATTGTTTGCAGATAATGCTGCCTGTTTTGCATCTGATTCATAATATGTAGCTTCTTGGTTAAAGTTTATTTCATTTACGATGAGGGTTGTTCTAATGCATGAACAAGGAAAGGTTAAATGCATAAAACATACGAGTGTGTACTTCGCTTGTGCCCCTTTGCGCTTTGAATAAAATTTCCTTACTGATAAAAAAAGTGATGAAGCAAGTATATACGAGAAGATTAGAAACTATAATGCATTTGTCATTCCCGAGTTCAAATTTCAAGCTTTTTTTTTTTTTTTTTTTTCTCTTGTTAAGATTACTAATTATTTGCTAAATAGCTGAAAGAATCTAATTGATGACAGACGGTACATGCAAAGATGAGTGGATTACACAAAAAATAAACATGAAAAGAAATGGGAAAGAAAGAGAGATCACTGCATTTTCAAATTTCAACCATGAAAACTCGAGTCATCATCATTATTTGTAAAAAAATTTCATCTGCTATCATAAAAATGATTTCCATCATGAAAAATCAAATACAAGAATGTCTCCTGACATAATTATGTCATATTTATACAGACAAACCTTTTGGAGGTTTTACCTGAAATTAAATTTTCCACCAAACTTTCTGTTAACCTTAAACATTTTAAGCAGAATGTTCTCAAAGGACAGCACAACAACGCCTAAGAAAAAGCCAATATTAAACATTTGAATTAATTGTCCAGATGTTAGCGAGCATGAAACGACATTCCTGTCGCTAAGTAGACTGGTACAGATTATCTTTGTTGGCCTTCTCTTGTTATTATCATCGCTCCCATTAGTAGAAAGGTCTTCCCTTCAAAATCTCTTGAGCAGAAAAAACAATATAATCAAACCCAATAAATGATAGTATGCACTTTACAGTTTCTACTTGGAGAAAACCACATGAGAATTACCAAGAAGTGGGTTGTGGTTCTAGGTAGTTTTTCAACCTCTAAAAAGTACATACCCCCATTCTTAAAAGAAGTGACCCTCTGTCTCTTGTCTCTCTCCTAAGCCTGGTTTTCGATAGAATTCAAGGATTTATAGTAAAGCAGCAGAATTTCTTTTTTTTTTTTTTTGATAAGTAAAAGATTTATTGATCCTCGTAAATAGGCAAAGCCTGAGTACACAGGGGGTATACAAAGGGAACCTAGTTACAAACTAGTGTTACAAATAGTAGCATAAAAGTCTTGAAGACTTGCACCGTTCAGTACAATAGAGGATGCCCAAAGTAAAAGAGTATGAAAGAAGAAAGTCCTGAAACCATCCAGGGAACGTTCCTTGTTCTCAAAACAGCGTCTATTCCTTTCGATCCATGTGCACCACATTAAGCATAAAGGTACCATCTTCCAAACTGTAGCTATCTGACGATTGCCCCTTATCCCTTGCCAACAAGACAATAAATCGATCACCCTCCTAGGCATGGTCCATGCGATACCAAGCCTAGATAGAATTTCATCCCACAAGGTCTTAACTACTTCACAGTGAAGAAGGAGATGGTCCACAGATTCACTGTCGTGTTTGCACATGAAGCACCAGTCCATTAAGTAGAGTCCTCGCTTTCTTAACTTGTCTATAGTCAGAGTTTTGCCATGAGAGGCTACCCATCCAAAGAAAGCTACCTTGAGGGGAACCTTGCACCTCCAAATGCTCTTCCACGGGAAGGCGTTGTAAGGGGAATTTGTCAAGGCCTTGAGATAAGAACGGACTGAGAATTTCTTGTTACCCGTGTGTGTCCAAAGTAAGCTGTCCTCCCCTCCCGCCCTTAACTTCATTTCATATAACGCGCTGTAGAAGTCGGTAATGGCTCCCACCTCCCAATCCTGGGCATCTCTAGAGAATCTCACAGACCACTGAATGGAGTCAACAACACTGCACATATTGTCAGCTACTGAAGAACCCTGATCAAAAGCGATCCTAAAGAGAGAGGGGAAAGTGTTTTTCAGGGCAACCTCCCCACACCAAATATCATGCCAAAAGCGGATGCGCGTGCCTCTTCCCACCACGAATTTGCAGTTACCAAGAAAGTTACTCCATTCATTCCGAATAAATTTCCAGACTCCCACTCCATATGGCCCTCTTATTTCTTTAGTACACCAACCTCCCCAGATACTCCCATATTTAGCATCTAAGATAATCCTCCAGAGAGCGTCTCCCTCAAGATGGTACCGCCATAACCATTTTCCCAGGAGTGCCTTGTTGAAAGTTCGCAGCTTCCTTAAGCCCAACCCACCACAAGACAACGGAGTGCAAACTTTATCCCATTTGATCAAGTGGCATTTCTTTGTATCTTCCAATCCACCCCATAGGAAATCACGGAAGATCTTCTCTAGTCTATACGCCACTCCTGCAGGCACAGGGAATAAGGAGAGGAAATATGTTGGCAGGTTAGAAAGTGTGCTCTTAATAAGCGTGGTTCTTCCCCCCTTAGACAAGTAAATTCTCTTCCACCCTGCCAGTTTGCTTTCAACTTTCTCAATCATCCCTTCCCACATTGCTTGAGATTTATGAGGGGCTCCCAAAGGAAGTCCAAGGTATTTCATAGGCAAGGAAGAGACCTTGCAACCCAGGATGGCAGCCACCTCACTTAAGTTGGTGACGGATCCGACGGGAACTACCTCCGATTTTGCTAAGTTTACCTTAAGGCCAGATACAGCTTCAAAGCAAAGAAGAAGGGCACGTAGGGAACGAAATTGGTCTAGATCCGGGTTGCAGAAAATCAAGGTATCGTCGGCAAAGAGGAGGTGAGAGATTGTCAAGCTTCCATGAGGAGAACCATCTACTGAGAAGCCCGAGATGAAGCCGCTTTCCACTGCCCCTTCCAACATTCTGCTCAAGACATCCATAACAAGAATAAAAAGAAATGGGGAGAGAGGATCCCCTTGACGCAAACCTCGAGAGCTATTAAAGAAACCTTCAGGAGTGCCATTGACCAAGACCGAGAATCTGGCCGTTGAGATACAATGTTTTATCCACTGGCACCATCTTCCTCCGAAACCATACCTACCAAGGATATACAGTAAGAAATCCCAGTTCACATGATCAAAAGCCTTTACCATATCCAGTTTGCACAAGATACCTGGAGTGCCAGATCTGATTTGGCTCTCCAAACATTCATTGGCGATGAGGACCGAGTCTAGAATTTGCCTACCTTTCACGAAAGCATTTTGGGACTTCGAGATGATCTTCCCCATGACACCACTCAACCGCTTCGCCAAAACTTTGGAGATGATCTTATAAACCCCACTAATCAAGCTTATGGGGCGGAAGTCGTTCACTTCCACTGATCTTGCCCTTTTGGGAATGAGGGCAATGAAGGAGACGTTTAGGCTCTTCTCGAATTTCATAAAGGAGTGAAATTCGATAAAGACTTTCATGAGATCTTCCCTAATAATATCCCAGCAAGCTTGGAAGAAAGCCATTGGGAAGCCATCTGGACCTGGGGCTTTGTCTTTGTTCATACCTTTTAGCACACTATGCACTTCATCTTCGTCAAAAGGCCTCTCCAACCAAGCCGCGCTTGTGTGATCAATGGAATCAAAAGCTAAACCATCTACCTTGGGTCTCCAAGAGAACTGTTCTGTCAAAAGCTTATCATAGAATTGTACAATATGGTCCTTTATCGCCTCTTGACCCGTTACGACCCTGCCCTCCTCATGAAGAACCTCTATGGCGTTGTTCCTGCGATGAGAATTGGCAACTCTATGAAAGAATTTTGTGCTTCTATCCCCTTCCTTCAACCAAAGTGCCCGTGACTTTTGCCTCCATGAAATCTCTTCCATAAGAGTAAGTTTTTCCAGCTCAGAAACAACAGTTAGTCTTCTTACCCCATCATCGGCTGACAGTGTCCCTGTCACTTGTTTTGCATCGAGATGCTGCAGCTCTAAAAATAGACTGTTGCGCTGGATATTAATGTTCCCGAAAACTTCCAAGTTCCATTTCCTTAGGTCCTGCTTTAACGCTTTTAGTTTCCCTGCAAGAACAAAACTGGGAGTACCCGTGAGTTGGTAAGATGACCACCACACCCTGACTTTCTCGAGAAACCCATCAACTTTCAGCCACATGTTTTCGAACTTAAAATACCTCCTTCCCTCAAGAAGACCCCCACAATCTAGCAGGATGGGAAAATATCTGAGCAAAGCCGGGGAAGTCGCTTTTGACATAGAGTAGGAAAGTGGACCTCCCAAGAAGGAGGAGACAACAAACCTGTCCAACCTCGACCAGGCCCTTCCATTTGACCAAGTAAAATCTCCCCCTGCCAAAGGGAGATCCACCAAGTCTAAGTCAAAAATTAGGGAGGAAAAATCAGTCATGGCTGAACCTGTGTAGACAACCCCGGACCGCTCACTCGGAAAACGGTGGTGTTAAAATCGCCCCCTATACACCACGGGATTTCCCACCAACTGCAAAGGCCAGCCAGCTCATCCCAGAGAAGTTTTCTACTGTTGTTATCGCTTGGTCCGTAAACACCCGCAAAGCCCCAACAAAAACCATCGTCCACATTCGAGAAAGAACAAGCTACAGAAAAATCCCCGATACAATCCTCAATAACATTGACTACTCTTTTATCCCACATTACCAAAATACCCCCTGAGGCGCCTTTAGAAGCGAGGGTGATCCATCCTGCATAAGGACAATTCCACAAACTTCTAATGATATACCTATCGATAAACTTTAGTTTCGTTTCCTGAAAGCAAATGACATCAGCCTTCCATTCCCGCAAAAGGTTCTTTATGGAGAGGCGTTTATTCGGGTCATTCAAACCACGAACATTCCATGTGAGAATTTTGGGCTTCATGGATCACCAAGATGCACCCTATCCTTATGTCTCCCTCTACCCACGCTGCCCTCCCTAGCGTCATAGTTTATAGAACAAGTCAATCTCTTGAGTTCCCTGTCTTTCTTGCCTCCAGATCTAGCAATTGAAGACTGGCCAGCTTGGATTGCTAGGAGAAGAGCTTGCATCTGATCCTCAAATCCCTCACAGGACATGCCCAAGCAGTGCCGCATATCATTGACCTTCTGGAGAACCCACTCCGGTTGCAAATCAGTCCGTGTACCTGCTGGAGGCATTGTACAAAGAGGGCTAGATAAATCCTCGGGTTGACTTGGTTCACTTGATAGAGTAGCAGCAGAATTTCTTTACTGGCACTAATTTGATTTTGTAATGAACTTCAAGAGTTGACCATTCTTTACCCTAGCATTGTTGGCTGTTGTGAAAATATGGCAGATTGGTCTTGAAAACTGGGCTTAGGAGAGATTAATGCAGCGAGTTCATGAATATTCAATTCTATTTTCTGTAGAAGTGCTATGAGTATGCAAAATAGAGATCACTCATATGCAAAATAGAAGTGCTATGTATCATGAATTTGGTTTTCCGTAAACATCGGGGAGGAGGTTTGAATGAGACAAGTTACTTTTTGACCAATCACATTAGATTGGTGCACATATTAGTATGCAGTTGTGCTTGCAACTAGATTTTTCCTTTTTTTGGGGGACGGGACTCCTAATGTTAAGGCGAAGTTGAATTTCCTTCTCTTATTTTTTTGACTTGTAGAAGGTAGCTTTTTTTTAAGGTATCAGTGCAGCGGTTTGCAACGATTTCACTGCCTAAAGCTCTAAGCCTGAATCGTTTACTACTTACAATTTACAAGTTCTGTGAACATCCTCTGAAGTGTCTAAGGAAGGGACCTTTTTCTATTGGCCTTCTGTTGTTATTATCTTTGTTGGCCTTCTCTTGTTATTATCATCGCTCCCATTAGTAGAAAGGTCTTCCCTTCAAAATCTCTGAGCAGAAAAAACAATATAATCAAACCCAATAAATGTATAGTATGCACTTTACAGTTTCTACTTGGAGAAAACCACATGAGAATTACCAAGAAGTGGGTTGTGGTTCTAGGTAGTTTTTCAACCTCTAAAAAGTACATACCCCCATTCTTAAAAGAAGTGACCCTCTGTCTCTTGTCTCTCTCCTAAGCCTGGTTTTCGATAGAATTCAAGGATTTATAGTAAAGCAGCAGAATTTCTTTACTGGCACTAATTTGATTTTGTAATGAACTTCAAGAGTTGACCATTCTTTACCCTAGCATTGTTGGCTGTTGTGAAAATATGGCAGATTGGTCTTGAAAACTGGGCTTAGGAGAGATTAATGCAGCGAGTTCATGAATATTCAATTCTATTTTCTGTAGAAGTGCTATGAGTATGCAAAATAGAGATCACTCATATGCAAAATAGAAGTGCTATGTATCATGAATTTGGTTTTCCGTAAACATCGGGGAGGAGGTTTGAATGAGACAAGTTGGTAACATGTACAGTGAACCTAATAGACTAATGCAATATCAAGGGCAAAGCTTTTATAAGAGAGGATGGCGAATGAGATCTCACATTAAGTGAAAGGAGAAACTATTGTGATTTATAATGATTCCAAGGGGCTCCAATTGTATCATTGACGAATTCTTTTGCAATAAAAGCCTAGATATGGCCGGCTTCCCTTGGGTTGCTACAATAGACTTCTCAAAAAGGAAAAAAAAGGAAAAAAAAGTCTTTTATAACGACTACTTCAAGAGTACCATTAAAGGCATTGGCTTTGTGGTAAGAAGCTTACTCATGTGGTTCGGTAGATGGGAGTTCAACAATTTTTTTTTGATAATTAATAAGAATTTTATTACTAAGAATAGGCACAGCCCAAGTACACATGAAGTATATAAAGGAAATACCTACTACACATTATAAAGCAGGAAACTATGACAGAAACAGATTCAGTACATTATCATCATTCCTTACAAAGATCCTAGCCCACAAACTCAAAGTAGAAAAGAAAAAATAACGAAGATCCAAAAGAATGCTGTCTTCAAAACATCTCCCATTCCTTTCCAGCCATAAGCACCACATTAAACAACAAGGAATCATTCTCCATCTGGCAGCAGCCCATTTCCTTGCCTCAAAATCACACTAACATGCAAGGAGATCCACAACTTCCTTAGGCCTCACCCAACATAAACCTGTCCAACCAATAACCTCATTCCCCAAAGACTTTGCCACCTCACAATGTAAAAAAAAGATGATTTACAGCCTCACCATCCTTCTTGCACATGACACACCAATCAGCTATATACAAACCACATTTTCTAAGGTTATCCATGGTCAATACTTTCCCTAGAGCAACCACCCAACTGAAGAATGCCACCTTAGTAGGTACCTTCACCCTTCACAAATTTGAGTGGCCACAGTGTTAAAGAAATGAAACCCATGCCCATTATTCCAGCCCTCTGGCTTAGTACCACTTTTCCCTTGCGGGGTTGGGATTGAGCTATGGCTCAAGTTCATAGTGAGGGAGTGTTTGCAGCTCCTTGGCATCTAGGCCCCTCTTGAGGGGCTCCCCAGTGATGTATAGGACATTAATATGGTCATGCCTAGGTAGAGGGTACCAACCTCTGGTCCCCCCCCATTAACCATCCTAATCATATGGAAAAAGGCTACTTTAGTAGTAGCCAGGGCTGCTCAATCTGGGCTGAAAGTGAAGAGAGAATTCAATCTGGTGATAATAGAACAGGAGGGGCCTTCTCCACGACATATAGAGGCCGTACCAGTTGCAGGAAAATCAAGAATTCCTGTTTGGGATAGAACATTGTCATTAGAGGGATTATTCTTCTGAATTTTTTAACTCAGCCCCTTGTTTCAGATGTATTAATTAACTAGTAGACTCGGTCTCAGCCTGAGCTAATAGTTATTGTTTGCAGATAATGCTGCCTGTTTTGCATCTGATTCATAATATGTAGCTTCTTGGTTAAAGTTTATTTCATTTACGATGAGGGTTGTTCTAATGCATGAACAAGGAAAGGTTAAATGCATAAAACATACGAGTGTGTACTTCGCTTGTGCCCCTTTGCGCTTTGAATAAAATTTCCTTACTGATAAAAAAAGTGATGAAGCAAGTATATACGAGAAGATTAGAAACTATAATGCATTTGTCATTCCCGAGTT
This sequence comes from Carya cathayensis, assembly GCA_011037825.1. Taxonomy (NCBI): domain Eukaryota; kingdom Viridiplantae; phylum Streptophyta; class Magnoliopsida; order Fagales; family Juglandaceae; genus Carya; species Carya cathayensis. The sequence goes on along the minus strand of QGSO01000394.1, from coordinate 466,887 downwards.
CAAATTTCAAGCTTTTTTTTTTTTTTTTTTTTCTCTTGTTAAGATTACTAATTATTTGCTAAATAGCTGAAAGAATCTAATTGATGACAGACGGTACATGCAAAGATGAGTGGATTACACAAAAAATAAACATGAAAAGAAATGGGAAAGAAAGAGAGATCACTGCATTTTCAAATTTCAACCATGAAAACTCGAGTCATCATCATTATTTTTAAAAAAATTTCATCTGCTATCATAAAAATGATTTCCATCATGAAAAATCAAATACAAGAATGTCTCCTGACATAATTATGTCATATTTATACAGACAAACCTTTTGGAGGTTTTACCTGAAATTAAATTTTCCACCAAACTTTCTGTTAACCTTAAACATTTTAAGCAGAATGTTCTCAAAGGACAGCACAACAACGCCTAAGAAAAAGCCAATATTAAACATTTGAATTAATTGTCCAGGTGTTAGCGAGCATGAAATGACATTCCTGTCGCTAAGTAGACTGGTACAGCTAGACCAACATGTAACCCAGCTTACATAAAAGGGTGTTTGGATTTCTACAAATGCAAACAAAACATACAGTGCCTGTGCATTATTATTATGTGGAGGCAGACAAAGTAGTTTTAGTGTTAATCCATGAAACCCAGCCCTTGTGCAGCTGGCATCAGTTACGCTTTCGACGAGAGAGACTTGTGCAGACAAACTTGGGTTAAAACTTGTGTAAGAGGAGTTGATGCAAAGTCCTCCTTTGCTCAACTTTGGCATAAATAATTTGAAAATAAGAACTAATGCCAGAAGCCTTAAAAGCAAGTATTTCACCACTCTAATACCATTAAAAATGATCGAGAAGATACAAAGTATGAATAACAAGAAATCAGAAGAAAATGATTGAAGTGCAATGAACGATCATAGCTGTTTCATATGCCTTTATAAATTGTGTAAAGGAATGTATGCATAAGATTTTCAAAGTTCCTCTCCATCTTCTTCGCAAGCACCACTCAATTTTTACTAAAACTTATTGTTCCTGTGTTGGTCAAAGTTTATCAATGCGATAATTAACTTTGGTTCTTGTTCCAGCCGGTCCAAGTAACTACTGACCATTAAACAGGCGAGAGTTCCAAAAAGATATATCGAGGAAGATTCAACCATACATGCATTCTGAAGTTTTCTCTGACCTTAAGATATTAACTATAAGGGAGATGGAAACACACTCAAATACATCCCCACCTCAGATCAAACAAAAAGAGTAAGAGGGATAAAGGGAAGAAACAAGAAAGGAAAACAAAAAGAAGAGGGGAAAAAAAAAACCCAAAACAGAAGTATGACCAGAAACAATGAAAATTTGTACCTTTACAAGAGTGAGATGGACTCAATTGTGAGAATGGCAGAAACCCAACAAGAGAAAAAAAACGGACCAGCAAACCTCCGCCATTATGACCTTCAATCCGGCCCTCGTAGATGAACCCACTCTCATGGTAAGACCTTGCTGCTTTCCAATCAGCAGATACCTACATCTTCGCAGAAACTAAGTATTAGATCGAATGAATAATATTAAGTGAATTCAACTGCAATGGAACATAAAACAATCAAACAAGACAAAGATTAAAGCTCTTCCATTAATGCACTATAGGCGAATAGAGTCATAGACACACCCGTCGAACGGAATCGGGTAAGGCGGACTCGCCGTCGAGAACTTGGGTATTGGCATTGGCGGAGACGAAGATTTTGGCCGCGTGGAAGGAGCTTCTGCTGGAAGGAGACTTGTGGCAAAGTTTATAGAATTTGGAATGGCTTACGAGAGAAGGAAAGGGAGGAGAAAGAGTACAAGAGGCGTCGCTGGTGAAGATGTTGGAGAGAAAGTAAAAGCCGGAGGGGACTGATCCTAGCGTTGCAGCGCTGAATATTGACATGCTTTGGCAACGAGCCGCAAAAAGAGAATGGAAGAGAGGTGGGGTGGGGGGTTGAGTAACTGCACGCTGCATCTGGATTGGATTGGGTTGGATAATGAATTTCCAAGTGTCATGTCTTCACCCACAAAATCTCTGTTATAAATCTTGTCGAAATTCATGGTATTATAAGTTGATTTACGAATCAGTTTTCTACTGCAGTGTATATATATATATATATATGTATAGGTTAGAAATCAAATTCAAATTGTATTGTATGACCACCTTTAGTTAGCCGTCAAAGGCATAGTACTAGACGTCAAATGTATAGTGCTAGACGTCAAACGCATAGTCCTAGACGTCAAACGCATGGTCTCCTTTGTACTCCTATATATATCGTTGTATCCTTTAAGGAATTTATAAGTTTCATAACACGTTATCAGCACGAATAGTCTCTCACTGCTACTCTCTCGACCAAATCTCTCTCTCTCTCTCTCTCTCTCTCTCTCTCTCTCTCTCTCTCTCTCTCTCTCTCAATAGAAGAAAATCAAATCACGTCTCTTAGCATTTCCGAAGATCTGTATGGCCTTTCTTCTCCGTCATGTCTAAAGCCGAGAAGTGAAGAAGCTAGTTGATCCAGATGTAGAACCCGTAGGTGGAGTCGGAGATGCAGGCCCTGGCGCAGGAGGGGGGCGCCATAGATGCATCCGTGTAGCTGGTGGGCGATGCAGGGGCGTCCGCGTCGCTGTAGCCACGAAGATCTGGAGCCACCACGTGGAGGCTCGTGGGCGATGCAGGGGTGTCTGTGTCGCCATAGTCACGGAGAAGCCGCGTACCAAAAAGCGGTCCGGACTTTATACGTACAAAATATTTCTGTACGTAGAGTACATATAATATTATATGCTCGATCAATCTATGCCCACGCCAGCAGGTTGCACGCAGTCGACGTAGCTGGAGGTAGAAAGAATCCTTAATTGTTTGCCAAAAATTCAGAGGTTTTCTTACTCTCGGGATCGTAAGTCTCGTTGAAGAAGCCACTGTTGGTTCTGAAGAAAACTAAACACTCCAACCCAGACCATGAGATCAGATCTAGTGGGGTCAAAGGCTTTTCGATAGCGACTTGAGCGATTTTCGCCACGACCTGAAGCGGGATCACAAAAAGAGAAAGTTTTCCAGCAAGGCTGCACAGAAGCAGCAAGAACTTGCTCTGAGAAGAGGAGATCAGAGAACTTGCTCTTGAAATCGAGTGCTAATCTGTTTGTTTGGTGGGGATACTACTTCATCTACACTCGTTCACAGATTCTCCCTTCATTTTCATTGCAATTCCAGCGCCAAGCTTGGGGCTTGGGGTTTCCTGCGAGACCCAACAACTCCATCTGTAGACTTCATGTGGAACGGGTGGTCTTGGTAGATGATTCATGGTAAGAGTGTATCCGGGTGTGACTAGAACCGTGAAAACGGTGATCACAAGAAAAAAAAAAAAACCCACAAGCACCACCCACCAAGAACGTAAAGAGAAGAGCACCATGATTTTTAAAAATGGTTTTGGAGGTGGTTGGTAGTCCCTCGTTTTCATTCCATGAATTTGGCCGTCTACTTTCATTTTCAATAATAGGCCCCTAGCCCTAAGGTCCCACCATTTTGGTTTGCATGTGTGTCTGCAAAATTAAGGTCACGTTTGGACAAATAAAATCTGCTTCACTAAGGTCCCACCAACTTCACCAACCTCACCGACTTGCTGAATATATGAAAATTCACATGGGCGGCACCTATACGTGAAGTACTTGCCAACCTCGTCAATTATGGCACGGCACGGCAAAGGTAATAAAATCACCCTCTAATTTATATGAGATTATAAAATAGCACGAGAAAGGAACGGTGAAGCAGATGCGAACAAAGCACGAGGTTCTTTGATTGAGAAGCTAGTGGCCTTCTACTTCAAGTAAGTTTTTCAATATATTATTTGCAATCTAAAATGAGTATTAAAGATTATATTCATTATTATTACTTGATTAAATTTTATGTTTATTCACATAGTTTTCATACAAGTTCTATTTATTTTTATATACTTGTTATGAATTATTGATAATAAGATTTATCTCGGAATAGAAATTGAGCATCCCTGAAGGATTGCTCTGAACCGATGATAAGATCTATCTTGGAATAGAAATTGAACATCCCTGAAAGATTGTTCTAAATCAATAATTTTATTGAGTATCTCATAATAAAGGATCTATTGATTCTATGAGATAATTTAAATGAGTGATACGTGTACAAAAAGCTCATTATGATTAATGCACCTGAAGTTGCATAATTGAAAGTGTGTTGAGAAAAACCACTAAAGAATATATGTTTAAAATGAACGCCTCGAATGTGCTCCTGAAGTAGCAATATCGAGTGTAAAAGTTCATAATATATTCTAAATTTATATCTGGTTTTCTAGTGGCTAAGCAAAATAATGAGATTTTGCTAAGAAATCATGAGCCACGTCCTACTAGTTTCACATCATTCCCTGAAGTGAATGAAATTGGATTTATATCATTCCCAGAAGAGAATGACGAATTGTTTTCAAAGAATCCAAAAGATTGGACGTGGTGATGAATATATTTATAGTACTTCAATGATTTCGAGCCAGAAGCTCCTATTAAAAATATTATCAGTTTTCTCTTTGAGATGATATTATGTTGATGAATCAAAAGTGATATGATTCAAAATATTTGTATCTTTTCATGATTATCTTGATCATCCAAAATCAATTATGATAAGTCGAATGATTTTCATATGGACGTCCATAAAAGAACCAGAAGATTCTTTTACTATAAAGCTTTACCACCAGAAGTGGAAAGAAAGTTTTACCACCAGAAGTGGAAAGAAAAATTTGCTAGAAGCAAATAAGATGAAATAATTCGACGTTATCATGATTATCATAGGTGAACTGGAAGTTCATATGATAATTAATGTATGGATGCAATAAGATAAAAGGTCTCATATTCTAGCTGCTAAAATCCCAGTGAGGATTGAAGTCCCTGCAGGGCAATTAAGAAATTTAGCAGTCTAATGAACATAAGACATGTATGAAAGCATGTGAGACCTATTGATACAAATGATAAAGCATCTCGGAAAGAGAAAAGTATAAAGAAAAGAAATTGGTGCTCCTGAAGAGGCCATACCCACAAAACAAGTAATAAAGTCCATCTAAAATTCTCTCATAATGAAAACTCCTGAAGAGTATAATACTCCTGAAGAGTACCTCCTGAAGAGGTTTTCCATGAAATGTCTTCCATTGAAGAGGGACAGATACTTGAAAATAACGAGATCTCGATATTACATTTCATGAGTAAATGAGAAATTATGGAGAGAAATAAAACCGTTGTCGACAACGTATTTTCATATGAGATGGCAATTGACATTACCAGAAGTAATGGAGAAAGTGAATCAAGAACCGTCGAAGAATACCGACGTAAAATATTGGCCAAATTTGAAAGAAACAATTCCTGCAGAATTGATATCACTAGTAAAAAGTGATGCATATGGACTTGAAGTTCAAACACCTATGAGGTGATGCTTGTTGAATATCAGTGGGTATTTGTATAAATGAAATGAAAATGTGATATATAAATCACGAATATATTTCCCGCAGAAATAATATTAATATGTTTTTGAAGATAAAGAGATCATATTGAGATTTGTATTAACTTGATAGTTACCAAGAGTTTGGGTATGCATGAAGCATATAGTACTGAAGTACATATTCTATCAAGTCTTAAAATCCTTATATGATCTAATGCAAGCTAAATGCATGTGGAACATACTATTTTCCATATATTTTCAGTATTTATATTATCTTTTATTGCAGTTTATATAGATAATTTAAATGTTATTTGAGGCTCCAGAAGAGCTCATGAAAACTGCAGAAATCAGGGATTGATTATGAGAAAACATACTCTCTTGTTATGGATGCAATCACATTCAATATTGGATATGCAGTTAATGGATGTGGTCATTGCATATTTATATGGGTCATTAGACCATGACATATATATGAAAATCCCTGAAGGATATAGAATGCCTGAAACTTCTAATCTGAATACATCCAGAAATATATATGAAAATCCCTAAAGGATATAAAATGTTTGAGGCTTGTTATCTGAGTACATCCAGAAAACAATCCGGACGCATGTGGTATAAACGCATTAGCGAATATTTATTGAAAGAAGGATTTGAAAATAATCCAATATGCCCATGTGTTTTTATTAAGAGATTCCAGATTTGTTATTATTGTAGTTGATGATTTAAATCTTATTGAAACTCCTGAAGAGATCAGAAGAATTGCACATATTTGAAATATAAAACCCTTTCAGTTTTAATGGGGAGATAAATGTGCATTATTAAATGAGAAATAAAATAAAGCATACATAATATCTACCAGAAGATAGAAACACAAATATGAATATTTGTGAAATATTATTTTATTATCTTGAAGCAAAAATTACAGAAATTTGAGGCATTTCGCCTCATTCTTTAAACGCTCTTGTTCTTCAAGAATCTGCATGGCATCCTTATCTAAAGGAGTAGGCAATCTAAAAGAAGACTTAAGCAGAGATTTTAATTTCCTATTCTCTTACTTTATTACTTCTATCTTCATGTTAGTCTCCTGAAGAAGTCGCTGAAGGATAGAAATTTTCTCATTGAGTTTGTCTAAATCATAAGGTTTGGATTGTAATCACTGAGAAAATGCATAAATAGTTGATGAGTAATGGGTACCGAGATTCACAAGCTCGTAGATAGCTTCAACATCTGACTTATTAGTCAGATCATTATTGTATTGTATTATAGCACCTGTGGTAGAAGCAGGAACAACTGATGAACGAGGTGCATAATACCTTATATATTGGCCATGAGAAGATTGCTGAGCCATTGCAGAGTAAGAATGCAGAAAGAGTTTGCAAAGTAAGAATGCAGTATGATTACAGAAAAGTGAAGAAGATGAGATGCGAATGAAGATGAGCTGAATATCTCTTTTATAGAGAAAATTATGACTAAGCACCTCTATTGCCTCACAGCATCCCTCGTGAAGCATCTCTCTACAAGAGACAAGAGATGTAGCATCATAGCTCTGCAGTGCCTGACAGTTACAGAAAAGTTGAAAAAGCTTGCGGTGCTTGTCTGATCTAAAAAGCTGGCCACCGTTTTTGTTGAAAAATGAGGTTAGCGGTTTAATATTGATGAATTCTTAACTAACTGTGTTATTTACAAGAACTCCAGAAGAGCACAACTCCAGAAGAGTAGTGAATTCAATATTAAAATGATCTTGGATCAATATGGTGAATTTCACTATAAAGTCCTGAGTACTCCAATGGTTGCTCGATAATTTGATGAGCAGAAAAATCCATTTTGTCCTTGTGAAGACAATGGAGAAATTCTTGGTCCTGAAGTACCTTATTTCCAATTCAATTGAAGCTCTGAATATGTGAATATTTGGATCAAGTCCACAATTAGATGGATATACAGATGCGAGTTATCTATCAGATCCACACAAGAAGATCATTGCAATTCATGAGAAGAAAGTTGAAATTGATGTCAAGAAGATACGGTCAAGAAATAATCTGGCAGATTTATTCACTAAAGCATTACCAACTGCAACATTTAAGAAGATTGTGCAGAACATTGGAATGCGGAGACTTGAAGACATATTATCATGCACTTTTTAGGGGGAGTAAAGTCTTGAAGACTTGTGCTGATTGTACTCTTTTTCCTTCGCTAAGGTTTTATCCCACTGGGTTTTCCTTTGCAAGGTTTTAATGAGGCAATCTTAAAGCACTTGGCGATATACAGAATATTGTACTCTTTTTCCTTCGTCATTGGTTTTTTCCCACTGGGTTTTTCCTTGACAAGGTTTTAACGAGGCATATTCTTTATATGTGGTCATCCAAAGGGGGAGTGTTAGAAACCAAATTCAAATTGTATTGTATGACCACCTTTAGCTAGCCGTCAAAGGCATAGTACTAGCCGTCAAATGTATAGTGCTAGATGTCAAATGCATAGTGATAGACGTCAAACGCATAGTACTAGACGTCAAACGCATAGTACTAGATGTCAAACGCATAGTCTCATTTGTACTCCTATATATATCGTTGTATCTTTTAAGGAATTTATAAGTTTCATAACAGTATATATATATATATTTATATAGTTACTCTTTGGAACGGTGGGGTTGATAGGGGCCATTTAACAGCCACAATCAAAACAAGTCACATAGAAAGTTTTACATCCCAGTGAATCTGATCTCATCTGATTAAATCAATGAAGTAAATTTTGAGAAGAGAACGTGGAGAATTCACTTCATCCTGTGAAGAACCAACTACCACCTCATGAACCCAGACCACTGTGCACCAAACCAGGTCTGGCGGTTCGCCACAGCCGGACAACGCTGTTGCACCCACCAAGTTCCATTGGCCCCAAGAAGCTCTTTCTCCCAAGCCAAAGAAAAAAGTAAAAGCACTTCAGGTGCTTGACAGAATTTCCCACTCAGTGTATTTCATTTCTATTGTAAATTTTCTCAATACATTTATGCTCTCTTGCTGTGGGTATTTATAATACAAGTCACTACAAAATGCAAATCTCAGAGCAAATCCTCATTGGACAACTCAGCAAGTTTGTTACACAAATATGCTTCCATACGTTTCCACATTATTCCATTTGTTCACATGTGTATTTCTGTTATAACAGATCTGGTGCATTGCCTCCTTTTGGTGCCGAGCCACTCATGCTTCCTATAATGATCTGGTGCATTGCCTCCTTTTGGTGCCGAGCCACTCATGCTTCCTATAATATATCAGCCAGAGTAGTAGCCTTAATAGCCCCCCTCGATTCAAGCGGCAATGGAGTAACCTTGAGGCTTGAGCGTAAAAGATTGAAATGAGATGTAGAGAGTGGCTTGGTGAGAATGTCAACAACTTGATCTTTGCTACAGGCGAAGGAAACTTGAAGAGTTTTGGCCGTCACACGATCTCTCACAAAATGGAAATCAAGTTCAACATGTTTAGTTCTAGAATGTAAAACTGGGTTAACCGATAAATAAGTGGCACCAAGATTATCACACCACAAAGTTGGTGGTTCTTTAAGAAAAATTGACAACTCTTTCAGTAAAGACTGAATCCAAAGAATTTCACAAGTAGAGTTAGCTATAGCTTTATATTTAGCCTCCGTAGAGGACCTTGCAATAGTTGGCTGCTTCTTAGAGTCCCATAAAATTAAATGAGATCCAAAATAAACACAAAAACCACCGGTAGATTTCTGGTCATCTGGATAGCCTGCCCGATCTGCATCAGAGAAGATAGTGAGTTTGAAATAAGAAGAGGGAGAGAAGTAGGGGCCAAAGTGTGTAGTGAAACAAAGATAGCGTAATATACGCTTGACAACCTGATAGTGAGGAAGACAAGGACAATGCATAAATTGGTAGACTTTATTAACTACAAAAGATAAATCAGGCTGAGTGAAAGCAAGATACTGAAGGCTACCACAATGCTTCTATAGAGTTGAGGACCCTGAAAGGAGGAACCCTCAAGTGTCGAGAGCTTGACTAAGGCAGACATGGGAGTTGAGACAGGTTTTGACTCATGCATTTTTGTTCGGACTAACAAGTTAGAGATGTAACGAGATTGTGACAAAAATAAACCAGCAGAATCACGTCTAACTTCAATGCCTAAGAAATAATGCAAAAAACCTAGATCTTTAACAGGAAAGTCAGATTGAAGGGAGGAAATAAATTCTGTGATCAATGATGATTTAGAAGCTATAACAATAATGTCATTGACATAAATGAGAAAATAAATTGAATCAGAACCNTCCTTTCAGGGTCCTCAACTCTATAGAAGCATTGTGGTAGCCTTCAGTATCTTGCTTTCACTCAGCCTGATTTATCTTTTGTAGTTAATAAAGTCTACCAATTTATGCATTGTCCTTGTCTTCCTCACTATCAGGTTGTCAAGCGTATATTACGCTATCTTTGTTTCACTACACACTTTGGCCCCTACTTCTCTCCCTCTTCTTATTTCAAACTCACTATCTTCTCTGATGCAGATCGGGCAGGCTATCCAGATGACCAGAAATCTACCGGTGGTTTTTGTGTTTATTTTGGATCTCATTTAATTTTATGGGACTCTAAGAAGCAGCCAACTATTGCAAGGTCCTCTACGGAGGCTAAATATAAAGCTATAGCTAACTCTACTTGTGAAATTCTTTGGATTCAGTCTTTACTGAAAGAGTTGTCAATTTTTCTTAAAGAACCACCAACTTTGTGGTGTGATAATCTTGGTGCCACTTATTTATCGGTTAACCCAGTTTTACATTTAGAACTAAACATGTTGAACTTGATTTCCATTTTTAGAGATCGTGTGACGGCCAAAACTCTTCAAGTTTCCTTCGTCTGCAGCAAAGATCAAGTTGTTGACATTCTCACCAAGCCACTCTCTACATCTCGTTTCAATCTTTTACGCTCAAGCCTCAAGGTTACTCCATTGCCGCTTGAATTGAGGGGGGCTATTAAGGCTACTACTCTGGCTGATATATCATAGGAAGCAGTGAGTGGCTCAGCACCAAAAGGAGGCAATGCACCAGATCTATTATAATAGAAATACACGTGTGAACAAATGGAATAATGTGGAAACGTCTGGAAGCATATTTGTGTAACAAACTTGCTGAGTTGTCCAATGAGGATTTGATCTGAGATTTGCATTTTGTAGTGACTATAGAGTTGAGGATCCTCAAAGGAGGAACCCTCAAGTGTCGAGAGCTTGACTAAGGTAGACATGGGAGTTGAGACAGGTTTTGACTCATGCATTTTTGTTCTGACTAACAAGTTAGAGATGTAATGAGATTGTGACAAAAATAAACCAGCAGAATCACGTCTAACTTCAATGCCTAAGAAATAATGCAAAAAACCTAGATCTTTAACAGGAAAGTCAGATCGAAGGGAGGAAATAAATTCTGTGATCAGTGATGATTTAGAAGCTATAACAATAATGTCATTGACATAAATGATAACATAAATTGAATCAGAACCAGTAGAGAGTATGAATAATGATGGATTAGAAATAGAACCATGAAAACCCAACATAAGCAACTTAGAAGTTAATTTTGAGAACCAAGCCCATGGGGCTTGTTTCAGACTATAAATAGACTTGCGTAATTTACAGATATTATTAGGAAATTCAGGATTAACAAACCCGACAGGTTGATGCATGAAGACATCCTCCTCCAAGTCACCGTGCAAGAAGGCGTTTTGTATATCAAGCTGATGTAGAGGCCAGTTCCGTGTGACTGTTATGGATAGGAGAAGTTGAATGGTCACAGGCTTTACCACCGGGCTGAATGTTTCTGAGTAGTCAAGACCAGCCTGCTGATGAAGCCCTTAGGCCACAAAACGAGCCTTGCGATGCTCAAGAGTACCATCAGCATGTTGTTTAGTCTTGAGAACCCCCTTGGAACCAAGGATGTTCAAGTTGAAAGAAGGTGGGACGAGATCCCAGGTTTGGTTATGAAGTAAAGCTTGAAATTTATTGGCTATGGCTACTCTCCATTCTATGTATTTAGTAGTTTCTGAATAGGAAAAAGGCTCTTCTGGTATGGTGGAAGGTTCGAAAATGGTGAGAGAAGTGGAGGGTTTAGCCGAAGGCCATGGGATGGTGCCATCAGACCGAAGAAATGGCTTATGAACCTATTTTTGGAGCGGGTTAACATCAGATGTGTAGAAGTGGGTTGATTGAGAGGGGACGCTGAAGAAGAAGGGGAAGAGCAGGGACTGGTAGGATTCAGGATCTCTGTCGACAAGGATAAAGATGATGGGGAAGAAGAAGAAAGAATACTGGGCTGAGTAGAGAGAGCAGGCCGCGTGTGTGAGAAGGACTAAGGTGAGTGTGAGGGCTGTATGTTAGAAGACGTAGGAGAACTGGGCTGGGCAGAAGGCATGGGCTGCGTAGGTGAGGAAATGGGCTGGGCAGCAGATGGGTTATGTAAAAGTGGACTGGATTGAGATAGAGGAAGAGAGGAAGATGAATTAAAGAAAGGAGAATGAACTGGATGTGAAAAGGATGGACTTAGCATGTTAGTCGAAGGGACTGTGTTGGACGTGGAAACAAACTGAAATTCTAGTTCATTAAAACGAACATCTCGAGATAAGTAGACCCTGCCCGAGGGTATGTGAAGACAGTTATAACCCTTATGATCAGGGCTATAGCCCACAAAGACACATCGTTGAGAGTGAAGATCAATCTTATGACGATTAAAGGGCCTTAGATTGGGCCAACATGTAGAGCCAAAAACACGAAAAAAAGAATAATCAGGAGAGTGATGAAATAAAACTTGAAATGGTGAAGTATTTTCTAGAATTGGTGTAGGCATGCAATTAATTAAGAGAGTGGCTGTTTGAAAGGCCTTGACCTAATATGTAGTGGGCATGAAGGAATGGGCAAGAAGTGAGAGGCCTGTTTCCACAATATGATCGTGTCGTCTTTCAACACTAACATTTTGAGGATGAGAATATGGACAAGAAATCCTGTGTGTGATTCCAAAAGTCTTAAGCAATGAATTTAAAGGACGAAACTCTCCTCTTCAATTTGATTGAATAGCAACTACATTTGAGGAAAACGTATTGCTAACATAACGAAGAAAGGCCAAAAAAATTGGAACAACATTAGACTTGGCATGTAAAGGAAAAAACCAAATATATTTGGTAAAGTCATCTACAATTGATATATAAAAGCGAAAACTCTTGGAAGATAGCACATGCGCAGGTCCCCAAACATCAAGAAATAAAAGTTGAAAAGGATGGTGTGATCGGGATGGTGAAGGAGGATGAGGAAGAACTTCGGCCTTTGCTTGCAAACATGCTGAACAGGAAAAAGACGCCGAAGTAGTAGAGACAAGAAGATTAAAAGTTCTGATAATAAGTGACGTGATCCTAGGAGAAGGGTGGCCTAAGAGAGAGTGCCAAAGCTTAGATGTCATTCTTTCACCAATAAAAGCTTGGGGTATAGTAGATTTATTTGAAGTTAAGAATTGGTTAGATGTCGGGTTGGTCTCAGCATCAGAGTGAAGAACATAAAGGCCATCTTTAATAGTTCCTTGGAGAAGCACCTCCTTGGTATGCAAATCCTTCACAAAAAGAGAAGAGAAGAGTGAAACTAAAAAAAAAACAGAATTATCTATACAAAATTGACAGACAGATAATAGATTGCGAGTGATTAAAGGAACATGTAAAAGATTGCGAAGAAAAAATTTCCAAGAAGGTGTAAGAAGCTGAGCTGTGCTACAGTTCTGGATGGGTAGAGAAGAACCATCACCGATACTGACTTGGTCAGGGCCATAGTAAGGAGCAGAACACAAGTTTAGATTGGAGAAATCGGTCGTAAAATGATTTGTTGCAACCGTATTAGGAAACTAGTTATTGATCGAAGAAGCAGAAAAGGATGGGAGAGCCGTGTAGTTGGCTATGAGTGAAGGAGGGGGAGTCAATTGATAGGCTTGATTAAATTGATGATAACAAGAGAGGACAGTATGACCAGGCTTTTGACAGAGTTGACAAATCGGGCCCTGAGAGAATGAATTAGAGAGGGGGTTAGGATGAGAAGAGGGGGAAAAACGACCCTTGCCTCGACCACGTCTAAAACCACGAACACGACCCCGATTTGGTGAGATAGAAGTTGGTGATGGCTGGGTAGTGGTAGAGTTGGCAGTAATCAGACTAGCAGAGAGAAGGGAATGGGTTTGGTGAGCAAGCTGAGATTCATGGTTTAGCAAGTAGCTAAAGACTTGAGATGAAGAAAGTGATTCAGGTCGAGTAGTAAGAGAGGTGACAATGGATTCGTAGTCAGATCCTAAACCAGCTAAAAGATAAATGGTAAACTCAGCGTGAGAGAGAGGATGTCCAACGGCACTAAGAGAAGAATAGAGTGACTGTGCTTTATTAAAGTACTCGGAAATGGACTCCGAGCCTTTCTTTAGCGTAGCCAACTGGAACTTTGTCTGCATAATGTGTGCAGATGATTGAGCGGCAAAGAGTGTGAGAAGAGTAGACCAGGCTGCTTTGAAAGTGGGACATTTGAGTACCTGAGCAAGAACGATATCAGTGAGGGAAGAATTGATGGTGGAAAGGATGAGTTGGTCTTGAAGAATCCATTGTTTATGATCTGGGTTTTCATTACCATCAACCGTGGCTGGGGGCATGGGGATTGAACCATCTATATAGCCAAACAAATTATGACCCTTAAGAAATGGGAGAATCTGGGCTTTCCAGAGGAGGTTGTTGTCTATATTGAGCTTAACTGTAATGTGATGGGTGGCAAGATTGGTGATAGAAGAAGGAGTTGGTGAACAAGATTTAGTGTTTTTTGGTGGGGTGGGAGGGGGTGGGAGGGGTGTAGCTGCCATTGCAGGTTAGGAAGAAGAAACAAATAAGAAGAAGAAAGGAAAAAATGAAAAGAAAAAGAAAAAGAAAAGAACGAATGGATGTGAATCCTATTTGGCTCGTGATACCATAAAGAAAAAAGTAAAAGCACTTCAGGTGCTTGACATAATTTCCCACTCCATGTATTTCATTTCTATTGTAAATTTTCTCAATACATTTATGCTCTGTTGCTGTGGTTATTTATAATACAAGTCACTACAAAATGCAAATCTCAGATCAAATCCTCACTGTACAACTCAAGAAGTTTGTTACACAAATATGCTTCCAGACGTTTCCACATTATTCCATTTGTTCACATGTGTATTTCTGTTATAACATATCCAGTGCATTGCCTCCTTTTGGTTCCGAGCCACTCACTGCTTCCTATGATATATTAGCCAGAGTAGTAGCTTAATACAAGCTTGTTCCATCGCCCATCACAACCTTTGCCCAATATCATCCCTCTTCAACCATTAATCTTATAAAAATTGTCAAATTTGTGATATCGCCTATTTACAAAAATAAATTATAACTCCACATGGTTGAGGGTATACACCAGCTGATTATTTATTTAATTCTTCCAATTAGTTTATAGATTGGCTCATGAATAAGAACGATAGCTAAAGACTACAGGAGAAGCTCTTTTCCACTGATTTTACATAAATTGCTCCTTGTTATCAACGAATATATGGGGATTCTAAATTTTGGGTATTTCAAGAATCAAGCTTTTCAACTGTCAGATGGATCCCTATGGCAAAGAACTGGTACTAATCACGAGATGGGAGCACTACCTTCCAAAACTGACAGAGTTATAGTCCTGACCGGCTGAACCGTCTCCCCATAAAAGCCTTGGAGTGGCATCAGAGTCAGTTGGAGTCGGGTAGCATTTATTCCCATATAGATGCTTTCCAAAATAGGATGTTTGTCGAGCTGTTATTATTGATGAGAATCTTCCTTGTGGTGAAGTTGGTGATTAGCATGGTCACTACCAAGGCATCTTCATGCGGGTAGTGGACTCATTCCTCATCGTCTTCTCCGAAGGAGATAACGAGGGCAGGCTCCCTCCTCCTATACTTGGTCAAGCAGTATGAGGTCGAGTACACCTCTTGGTATTGGGCCTTCCTTGTCTGTGCCTTCCTCCTTGACAATGTTGCAATGACTTTAGTCATAATATACACATTAGTGGGGTCTCGGCATCTATTCCATTCCATTCCATTGATCCATTTCTTTATGAATCGGAAATCAGAAAGTTAGATATCTGGTATGATCTGCTCACCAACACCATTGCACATGCCATATAGCCTGAATTCTCAAATGTTGTTGATCTATACCATGAGCACGAACATGTATGTTGAGCACCCTTCCGAATGGTGCACACGGTCAATGGTTGTCACAGGAAAGCAAGAGCATCACTCTTCATCCTCTCTCATGGAGATCTTTTGATCTTCAGCCCATTTTTGAGAAGCAGATCTTATCTTTTTATCGGAAGTTGGTTGTTCCCTTGTTTGAGATCAACATTAATTAAGGATGTTGGATTGAAGCTCTTCAATAGCCACACCAAAGCATTAAACTTAATTTAGTGCACAATTTCCTACTATATATGTGTCCAAATTAAGCAAAGTAGAAGATCAATCACAGCAATCCATATGTCACATGAACTGATTAAAAAACTATGCCTTTTTGGACAATTTTCTGGATTGATTGGAAAAGGATAGCATGAGTACCAAACCAACTTGTTGGCTCCATTTCTTGTTTTATTATTTCTACAATTCTTTTATGCACTAAGATTATTATCACGTATTGTTTGTTGAGATTTTCATCCGTACGTAGTAATGTACTCTTAGGAAAACTTTTAGTACAATATCTACATAATTTACTAATCATTAAGTGGTTAATGGTCTTTTAGATACTGGGTGGTTGTTGCTACTTTTTCTCCATCGAGTGAGAGACAGCTTGCTGGTACCTCGCTTGTGAAAATCATATTGAATGTGATAGTTCTTTTGCATGTAACCACAGTTTTGGCAATTACACATTTTTAAATGGTTATTGTCCAATAGCAACCCCAAATACATTGGCCTTTGATTTTGGAATATTCCAAGGAGCACTTCAATTTGGTACAGTGGCATTCATGGATTTTCTGCGAAAGATCTTTTATTGCTTTTGGTGAGGCCTTCGAAATTTGAGGTTTGTGAATGTTACTATTAAGACTCAGAGGATTGTGAAAGGAGCACTTGGACAAATGAAATGTTGCGTTTCATATATATGCCAAACAGCTAGTGTGTTTAATCTCCAAACAGAAATTGCCATGCTCTCACTCCCGTCCCTTCGTGTGTTGATCACAATCATCAACCAGCAGTATTGCAGATTTGAATTTGCTTCCCCACGAGCACTCCTCTTTGGACAACCCACGAGCAGCATCGCAGTCATTAACAAGTAGGTTTTGCTTCTTGTTTTCTCATATTCTTCTTCTCACCAACCCCACGAAGCCCAAAACCTTAACCCTAACCCCGACCCCAACCCCAACCCCTGAAGCCTTGCATTTCCTTGCCTTCGTCTTCCCCCTTCCCATGAAGCTCAAAACCTTAACCCTAACCCCAAGCCCAACCCACGAAGACGTGCCTCTCCTTGCCTTCGTCTTCCCCCTTCCCACAAAACCTGAAACCCAAACCCCAACACATCATTTAAATAAATTTGTAGAGCAGTCTTCTTGAAATTATGATGTTATTTTGCCCTATTTTTTCTATTACTGAGTTCATCCTATTTTTGTTGATTCTTGCTTGGGCTTATTGGATATGAATCACTATAATTAGTATTAATAATTTTTACCCATGTCATAAATTCCTCTCTTGAAATTATGATGTTATTTTTGCCCTATTTTTTCAGTTATCAAGTTCATCTTATTTTTGTTGATTCTTACTTGGGCTTATTGGATATGAATCACTATAATTAATATTGAAGATTTTTACCCATGGCATAAATTCTTCTCTTGAAATTATGATGTTATTTTGCACTATTTTTTCAGTTACTGAGTTCATCCTGTTTTTATTAATTCTTGCTTGGGCTTATTGGATATGAATCACTATAATTAGTATTGAAGATTTTTACCCATGGCATAAATTCTTCTCCTGAAATTATGATGTTATTTTGCACTATTCAGTTATTGAGTTCATCCTGTTTTTATTAATTCTTGCTTGGGCTTATTGGATATGAATCACTATAATTAGTATTGAAGATTTTTACCCATGGCATAAATTCTTCTCCTGAAATTATGATGTTATTTTGCACTATTTTTTCAGTTACTGAGTTCATCCTGTTTTTATTAATTCTTGCTTGGGCTTATTGGATATGAATCACTATAATTGGTATTGAAGATTTTTACCCATGGCATAAATTCCTCTTTTGGTGCATAGTGGGATCGTAAAATAACATTAGAATGCTTTTGTTTTTTTCACCATGCTAATTTAAAGGATTAAGTTGCGTAACTATTTCTATTGCCTCCCTTAGGTCTTAAAACTATGGTAAAAAAGATTAACTGTAAGGTCTTATGATCCTGGTTTTATCTGGAACGATATATCCAGGTTTGTTTTGTTACGATATTTAGGCTTCTATTATGAGCAATGGATGAATTTTAGCTATATGAAGATACAAGAATATGGGTTCAAAGCTTTTCTGAGACTAATGAGACTTGCATTACATGAGTTTTGTTTGCTTCCCAAATGCAAAACAGGAGTACACCTATTACAGAGTTTCATAGAATCTTTGCATAGGTGCACTACACATATATCATGCTTGCAAATGAGATAGTTTACAAAAAACTAAACTTTTTGCATATGATCTGTAAGTTGCCATGGGAAAAACATTGAGTAAACTTGTATATTTTTTGTACCATGTACATTGAGTAAACCTGGTTGCAGCTTTGCTTTTGCTTGTTTTTAATGTATTTTAACTTTAAATGTCGGCATTTGTGTGCCACATAACAGAATATTCCAAGTGGTTTGTTATTTTTATGATTGTGATTTTGGTTCATGCTAGAATGTCATCATCATCATCACCACCATTATCTTATTCATCTTCTACTAAACATATTTTGAGTTAACCATTCTACTTCGATGATGTTGAAGCCACACTGAAATACTCAAATACTAGAAGAAATTCCGGATGATCCTTCTTAGGATGTCCAAATAACACAGAGGTAATCCCATCATTTGTAAATATAACATTTTTGGTGAAAAATGTTAGATGTACTAATATATATGTATAAAATGATCAAGGTACCATACTGCAAGTTTTTCAAGTGGGTAGATAGTTTCTCAAGGGAATGAGCTCCAACTTCGAGAAAGAAACAATGAACTCCATCCCTGACTTTGGCTTTTCAATCATATCACCAACAACTTCATCCTCTGGCTGACGTGTCCCAACAATGCCATCCTTGGTTTCTCATGAATTTAGTCTATATTTGTTGCTTTCTTCAACTCTAGAGGAGGTACATGGAATATCAATTTTCCTACACTCGGATGTTTCCTCTACACCAACTCTTCTGCTTATAGCGGAGCTTATAGTCATGAGAGGAGCTTATGGTCATGAGAGGAGTCAGGCAACTAGCATTTTGCAAAAAGAACAAAAAATCTATGACATTAAACTTTTTAAAAAAGGCAACTTATAAAAGACAATACAAGAACACAGTTGCATCACCACTTGAATGTTGCTTGGATATTGATAGCCATCTGGATATGGCAAAAAGGCCGGTGACCATCCAAGAATTGGTCCATAGTAACCGTGCATTTAATTTGTGAAGTTTGGACTTGTTGATGGTATGTCCTAACATTTTATTTGACAAGTTATTCATTTGTTTTGTAAATAAATATAAACTCAATAGTCTGAAAAGTTTATACAAAATATAACATACTGCAGTTGAAGGATTTGAGCTAGATGGTGTTAGCAGAGATTGGTGTTCTCTCCATTTTTCCATGCTGAGAGGAGATGAACTACATGTGTAATGATGCCAATATAGACAAAAAAAAAATGAAGCAAAAGTACAACCAATAACTAGAAAATGACATTGTGAGATAAGAAAAACAAAATGCATCGACAATTACCATGGTAGAATATCTGTTTCTTCTTCTCTCCTCTTCTAAAGAAAAATTATATATAAATATCAAAACCAATAAATAAGCATGAACAAAAGATTTTGTTGACAAACTGGGAATATATATCTTAAAGATCAACTCTTTAAAAGAAAAATTATTTTGTGTGCTCAATTGATCACTATCAAACAATTTATTCATTGCAAAATTAAAGAAATTAGAGATTACAATCAATTTAGACTATACTTGTAAAACTATTTTTAAAATATAAATTTGACTTAGAATTATTTTGCCCAAGAGTAGTATATCGCTTGATTTCTACTCCACATTAACTCCAGAACTTCACATTACCTCATGAACAAATTTATCTGGACAAGTTCTGTTGCCACTACCCTATTCACTTTTAAGGAAGAAAAAGAAATAAATTCCTAGATTATTAATAACTTTCCAAAATCTCACAAAACTAAAGAATCTTAATGAAACCACTCAATAGAGCATCAAAATTTGTAGAAAAAATAGCATATCGAAGGAACGAAACTCTTCCAAGAGCCATCCAAAACTCCAAAAAGAGATCTAACTCCCTCAGGCTTGCACCAAGTAAGTAAAGACAAGTAAAAATTTTCCACCAATAAAGTAGCAAAGAGATAGCGCCGGCCCAGATTCAGCTTACCCATGACGACGACCACATAGCTTTGGCTACCCACAACGACGACCACCTGCCCAGATTCAATGGTTTTCTTCGGCTGGGTTTGGATCGTGTTCTGAGTGACAACACTCTCCTCAGGGAGACTCAATTTCTTTTGTTATTTCCAGGTTTCATTTATGCATTTCCCTCTCATTTTGTATTTTTCATTTTGTTTTTTTAAAAATATATCAGCTGATGTGTAATAAGTCAACTGATTCCCCCGTGTACTTGTAGAAGAACTGATTTCACAATAGCTTTTATCATTGCTTGTCATCAATAGTACCATACCAGACAACTTGTGCTTAATTGTCTATGCATTCATGTTCTATATAGGGCCACCTCTCCGGTGGATCCTTGATTTCATTATAAGTGGTTTTAAAATCAGAGAAACAAAGAAAGAAGAAAGTAATTGATTGGGTTAAATTATTGTATATTTTATACAATTAAAACCAATATATTTTAATTATTGCATGACGTTATTATTAGTTTTAGATGGATAAAAGGTTAAGAGGCATAAATTTGAGTTGTGATTTAAATTGGTTTATAGCATGGTTTATGCTTAATTTTATAATTTGTGATTTAATTAGACAATATTCTTCACATGCACAAGACATCTTTGATATTTTATTCTTCATTTTTATTTTATTCTAATTTCTATTTTTTTATATACAGGACAAGATGCACTGATGCTTAAAGAGAAAAAAAGAAAAAGTTAGAAGAAAAACGCACAAGAAGAAAGTGCATGCATAGAAGGGAGCAGCCAAACGTGAAGTTCTAATTTTGAGTTTATTTCAAATAAAGGGCAGCACGTTTTTGGTTCTTTTATAAACTCACGCACGCGGGACCCAGCTATTCTTTTGAGTTTAGGCAACTTTGGGTTTTACAGAAGACATGCAGCACACAAGAGACTCTCTGGCTTGTATGAGAAGGTCGACGAATGCACAATACGGAGTTTTGTTTTTGGAGTTTTACGGTTTTTGGGAACACGGGGGTACCCATCCTTTTGGACACACGCTGGAAAAAGAACAGAAGAGAGATTGAACGCAAGAAGCAATTTCTCGGAAAAGAGCTCCAGCGCAATGCATTGAAAAACCTCGATAAGTCCATAATCTGCCACTGCCCAGCCTTCCTCTATTGCCTAGCTTCTCCACCACCAGCCATCTATCTTGCTTTTTTCATTTCTTATTTTTTATTTAATTTTAGTTTGAAGTTTATGGTATATTTTTGAGATTTTTAGTTTAGAATAATTTGGCTTTGGGTATTCTATTTCCTACATATTTAATTTTGATGTAGTTGTTTTTCTTGCTCTTTTAAGTTTCCGTTTAACAACGATTACAATTGTCATGGATTGATTTTAGAAATTTTGTGATTTGAATATAATGATGAACCATAAAATATTGATTTTAGGGTTTTTCAATTTTCAGCTCGTAATTTGTCAATTATCTTCTAATTTAGCTTAGTTTTTGGCTTAGTTTTATTAATTTCTTAGTTTTATTACATATTGAATTGATTAAAGGTTAATTAGAACTTTTAATTTCAGTTTTATTAATTCATTTTCTGATTAATTAAGATTGTTTAGTTTAGTTGGTTCCTTGATTGTTAATTTCAATTTGTTAGTCTCTCACATTTCATTTTGATACTCAAAAATCTAAAAATATGAATATAGTCCATGACTAGTGCCTTTTTCATTTTTGTTGCATTTTTCCACTCATTGCACATATTACCACTTTGATTTCCTCTCTGTGAACATTTTTACCTTTACACGAGTTTGATTTTAAACAACTTTTTTCAAGAAGATGATTTAGGAATTTTATTCCTAATTATTACACGATATCCTCTTGTACTTTTTTTTTTAATAAGAGAGAAAATGTCACATGTCCAATAGTGACCCCCTTATAGTTTTATTAAAAAAAACCCTCACTTATGATGAAAGAATACTGTGGTAACATTCAAGACACCATTAAACCCTCGTATCTAAAATAACAAATAACCAATAACAAACGAACTGCAAATAATAAACACCCAAATATTCATCTAAGTTAAGACCTTAAACAAGGCAAACCCAATTTATCCAATCTAATAATACCTGTCAAAAGACGATCGCCACCCACATATCTAATAGTTTCCCTCGCCTCTCCCCTGCGTGCCAAATAATCTGCAGCTTGATTCCCTTCTCTAAATTGGTGCACTATTCAAAAATTAATACCCTGAAGCTCTCGAAGAAGTTCCTTCAAAAAATTCCACAGGTACCACACCATGCACTTGCAGTTGATTAACCAATCAACTACTACTTTCGAATCACACTCAATAACCACCTGCGCAAATCCCATCTCCTTACACAAACTCACACCCTCTTTAAGTGCTCTCAATTCAGCTTCATTGTTAGTGCCATGTACAAAATATTTTGAGAAAGCCCCCTGTACACTCCCAATATGATCCCGAACCACTCCTCTGCCTCCACAGTTCCCCAGATTACCTGGTAGCTACCATCGACATTAAGCTTCATCCATCCCTCCGCTGGTTTGCCCCACCTTACAAGCCTATGACGTCGTCTTTTGGCTAAGATCAGAGGAACTTGAATTTCCTGAAGGAACTGCACATCCACTGATGGTACATTCTCTGTTTTATTTAACTCCTCCGCCAGTCGCTGAATCCAGAATTTAATGGAGAGCCAAACTCCTTCTACCATCTCCATCTGTCCCTCAATGTGAGCCTTGTACCGTCTATACCACAATCTCCATGTGATCAGGGACGGGATGAGGCCTATAATAATGCCCTGTTTCAATGATTTCTTGGCACAAGCTTGGCAGTGTAGAATATGTGCCCACCACATTCCCATCTGCATGCACGGAACTCCCAGAGCTATTGTCGCTTTCAACCAAACATTCTTGGCAAACTCCACCGTGCTAAGTACATGGTCCATTGTTTCTACCTGAGGTTGCCGACAACAATCACATTTTGACACTAAGAGGATCCCACGGCCCTGCACTTTGTTATCCATAGGTAAGCATCAAAACCTTGCCTTCCACATCTGCCATGATCTTCTTTGGCAAAACCGGATGCCAAAGCCAGTCCATCCCCTGAAGCACATCACCCTTAACCCGAATGAGGTCCCACGCACTAGCCGTCGAGAAGAGTCCATTTGTGGCTGCTTTCCAAATAAACACATCAGGTCCCTCTCTCCCAACGTTGATCTTCCGTATGATAACCTTTGCGGTATCCGTGCCCACCAGTTCCTCTAATAAATCATAGTTCCATGCATTATCAATCCAGCAATCCTTAATCTGAAGAGAAGGATTAGGAATAATGTGGACTTGGCTACAAATAGGACCCTCTGTCAACCATCGATCATACTAGAAAGACGCTTTACCCTCATTCACATGCAGCTACATGTTGTCCCAAACTTCTGGAAAAACCTTGATAATCGACTTCCAAAACCGAGAGCACGTTGCCGACGTTGAAGCTAACATGCGATGCCCTTTCGTCACATACTTAGCTCCGAAATACCACGTCCAAAGGTTATCAATAGACATAAGATGGCATGCAAATTTCATGTGCAGAGCCCGTTGTATCTCAGCAATGTCCCGTAATCTCCCTCCCACACAGGCTTACAAATCTTTGACCAAGCACACCATTTCATTTTACCCTAACCATTTATGTCGCCCCAAAAAAAATTGGAGAGGAGAGAATTTACTTTCTTAAATATCACCTTCGGCAGATTAAGGACTGCTAGTAAATGAGTAGACATGCAAATAAGGACATGCTTCGAAAGGATGAGCCTACCCCCTTGTGATAGCAGCTTGTGTTTCCAACCCGCCACTTTATTTCCAACTTTAGCAACAAGAGGCTGTAGAATTCTAGTCGTGAATCTACCAATTACTAAAGGCACACCCAAATAAATCACTGGAAAACTTCCTTCTACAAAACCCGATGCCCTCAAAAGCCCATGCTTCCTTGCCAAACTAATATGCTTAGAAGGAAAAGTCGCTGTCTTCTTTTTGCTAATAATCTGGTCATACCAGTTTTCATAAATGCCCAACATTTTCATAAGCATGCTCATAGACCTTTTCTCTCCATTAGCAAACACCAACAAATCATCTGCATATAGTAAGTGAGAAATCAACGGGGCCCCCCTCGGATGATAAAACCGGCCAATCTTCCCTTCTTCAAACTGCCTTCTCAAAAGGCGAGATAAATTTTCCTCCATCACAATAAATAAATATGGGTATAAAGGATCCCTTTGCCGTAAACCCCGAGATGGTTGGAAAAAACCCTTATAGGTTCCATTCATCATGACCAAAAACCATGGCGATTTCACACACTCCACCACCAAACTACAAAACTTTGGTGCAAAGCCAAAACCATCCAGCACTTTTAAAAGAAAAACCCAATTCACTTTATCATACGCCTTTGACATGTCAATTTTTAGCATCACATTTCCCTCGACAGCTTTCCTATTTAAAGAATGCACCATTTCTTGCGTCAACGTGATATTTTCAAAAATACTATAACCAGGGATGAAAGCCCCTTGTTCTGGCGATATTAAGGAAGGGAGAATCTTGGTCATCCTCTTAACCAATATATTAGAGAAGATCTTATAGGCAACTGAACAAAGACTAATTGGTCGAAATTTTTCAAAACTCCTTGGATCCTTAACTTTTGGAATAAGCACAATGAAAGAGGAGGTATAAAACCTTGGTAAAGAAGCACCATTAAAAAAACCCCTAGCCGCCTCTACCACATCTCCCTTGATCAAGTCCCAGCAATGCATATAGAATTCTAATCCGAAGCCGTCTAGACTAGGAGAACTATCTTTCGATATTGAGAAGACAATCTATTTAATTTCCGCCTCTATAGGTACTTGGCAAAGCATTGTATTTTCAGCATCTGTGACCACTTTCTACACCAAAGGTGATAAATTAGCTAGTTCTATATCGGGTGAGCTCGACAGAAATTCTTGACAATAATAGTCACCTTTCTTCTTTGATTGACTATCGTGTGGAAGAATTTGGAGTTATTATCCCCTTCTTTTAACCACCCCTTCTTTGCCTTTTGAGCCAAACGCATCTGCTCCCTCTTTTCCCATACACCTAGTTCAACTTTGGTTACTAGGTAATCGGTTTCCACCTCATATTTATATTCCGTTTGTAGCTAGTGCTCAAGCCTCTCCAATCTCTCCTCAAGTGACTTAATATTGTGATCCACATGACCAAAAACTTGCCAGTTCCAAGCTAGCAATGCAATCTTGGTCTTCTTTAGCTTCGCTGCTAATTTCACCTGTCTCGTGGTAGTTTCTGGTTGCTGCCATACCTCCTTCACACACTCAAAAAATTTTTCATGTGTGTACCACATACTATGGAAATGAAACGGGGATGGCCCGTAATTGATTGAAGGCCTATCCAGGTGTATCACCATTGGGCAATGATCCGAAGTTTTCCATACTAAATACTCTAACTTTGCCGAGCCAAATAGATTGGTAAATTCCGCATTGTTGATTGCTTGATCCAGTTGCGCCCAGCTCCTAGAACGGCCCTCTTGGCCATTGCACCATGACTTGCTTCTCCCTTGGGATGCCATCTCCACCAAGCCACAAGTATTTAAGCACGTATTAAAATCCTCCATAGCCGATAAAGGCCTCGGATTCCCTCCAATCCTCTAAATCCCCCACAACTAACCACGTCATTTCTTGAATTCAGGGTTCTTCAATGTCTTTCCATAACTCCTTACGCTCAACTTGAGTGCATTTTTCATACACAAAGGTGACAAGTACTCTTTTGTTATCCAGAGTAAACCAGACTGTTAAAAATTAGTCAGACATATTCACCATCTCAAAGCTCACTTCTTCTCTCCAAAATAACCAAATCTTCCCCCCATTGCTTCATTACAACAAAAATGCTTAAAATCCAAAAACTTTGACAGCTTCGGCATTTGGTTTTCCACTACAAATGGTTCCAAGATTGCCACCACTGCCACCTGATCTTTCCTCACCAGATTCTTTAACCTTTTCCGAGACCTGCCTAACCCCCTAATGTTCCATACAAGAATTGTTTCAATCATAGATTCAGTTTTTGAGATCGAGTAGACACCCGCTGGGATTGACGCACTCCAATATTTGAAACAACTTTTGTTTCCGGCAGCATAGAATCTGATTCATACCCTTTTTTCTTGGCTAAATCTGCAAGACTATCCTCATCCTCTTTATCTGAAACACATTCAGTTAAGACATCAGTTTGACCTTCCTCAATGACGCAAGTATGCCGTGACTTGCTTTCCATTTCCAGTAACTTCGTGACTGTATCCCACTGGCCACTATACATCTCGACCTGGCACATCTTGTTCAATGGGCCAGCTTCAATTATAAGGGCTTCTTCGTTCTGTACAAAATGCACACTGTTAGACTCTTTCTCTTTCGTACCATACGGTCCAGCCATATCATTCTGGGGTTCTTCTCTACACCCAACATTCTCAGATTTTGTATGTGCCTACACATCCTTCCCTAACATTGCATCCCTTTTTGTCATCTCCACCCCTGATTCTTCCTCCACTTTTTCCCCTACCATCTCTCCACATTCTCTTGTATTGATCTTTGATGGTTGAGCATCTGCTAACTGAATTGCTTGTACTGACGGCTCATCAATCATTCCCTCAGTCTCAACATTCTCCACCACAAGATCCACATCAACCTCTTTGTCTTTTTGATTTTTTCCTCTCCATATCGTCAGGGGCGGAACTACATTGAGTCTTGGGGGGCTTTGGCCCCCCCAAAATTTTCAAAATCTGTTGAAAATTAAAATTTTAAGTGTTTTTATAAAGTAAATTATATGAAAATTAGTAATTGATCCCTTCAAAATAAATTTTTTTGTAACTTCCCCCCCCAAACCAGATTTTCTGGTTCCGCCCCTGCATATCGTTTTCACATTCGGCCTTGTCTTCTCTTGTCCTCCTTCTTGATGTTTCATCCATGCCCGACAAACCACACTAGTGTGTCCCTGACGATGGCACTTTGTACAATAGTACCCTGGCTTTTCATATTTGGTCTCCTGCCAAATCTTCTTGTTAGGCGCAACGACAATGGGAAATCCTTGATCTGGTTCCACAGATAGATCAACCTCAACACACATTCTTGCCCCTGATGCCCGTATTCTATTAATCATAGCATTAGCAGTTCCCAAATACCATCCAAACCGTGTCACCAAGATCTGAAGGCAATCAGTGAGATACATGTGTAACAACAGGCCAAGCAGGAAAATCCATTGAGATGCAAGCGGTGACTCCTTTGTAAGATCAAAATCCTTATTCCATTGGAATAATTGAAAAACACAACCTTCAATCATACGACCTTCGCGTGCCAGTCCATGCACTAGATCACGCTCATTCCTCAACTGCACCAGAACATGATACTCGTCCATAACACTAATCATTGGAACCTCAAGAAAACCCCACATTTTGACGATAGAAAGACGTATACGATCAATGGGTGGGGGGGAATGCGAAAACTTTAGAACGAGGGCAAACCTAAAATCCTTTGCCGCTTTAGTCATCTTTGTCTTAGTAAACACAAAACCTGGTTCATCATCAATGTCCACAGGATACCTTATCGGGAGTTTGAACGAGAGAGATGCATGGGTAGCCACTGCTTGAACATATGAGATCTTCTCCATTTCACCCGTAGTAGTCGTCCCCACCAATGAGGTAGTCATCAGCGGGGGGGGGGGTGGGCGCTGCCATAGGCACCCCCTAGCGGAAAACTACAGAACCCTACCAAAAAAGAAACCCACATATTTCGGAGCGCTCCAACAAAAATCTATCCAAAAGTCTCTAATTCTCATCCTCCTGCACTTAGGATAGCTTTTGTGCTACTCACTTTTGAGTGAGTTAGTAACCTTCTATATACTAATTGGAACAATCGAGTCCAAACTACAATTTAGCATACGTCTGGGCAATGGATCGAGAGATAGTTAACTTTTAT
The DNA here is from genome assembly GCA_011037825.1 of Carya cathayensis. Classification (NCBI taxonomy): domain Eukaryota; kingdom Viridiplantae; phylum Streptophyta; class Magnoliopsida; order Fagales; family Juglandaceae; genus Carya; species Carya cathayensis. The sequence continues at coordinate 438,826 of QGSO01000394.1, read as the reverse complement.
AATTTAGCATACTTGCAAGCAAATCAACTATAATGAGAGTATTTTATAGTCTCTCATGGTCTCTTATACCTCACTGTACAAATGAGAGTTAGTGACCCCTTTTAGCCTAGAGAAGATGGTCTTTGGATTGTCTTAAGGTTGAAGAAGATACATTTGTTATTCTAGTTGAAGTCTCCCTTATCTTTCTATTAGATCCCCTTTTATATTACTTTATGTCACATCTCTTAATTTGTGTGTTTGATTTCCCCTCTTATATTTTCTTCTCCTTTCTCATCTCTTGCTTTCTGATAATGGCTCTCTTATGCATGGACTAGCCTGGAATGCTATATTGGACCTAGTAGATTTACCTCAACAATAATAAAAGGTGTTTGGAGTACCAATAGTTAAAAAATGTAAAAAGATAATAAAGAGAGGAAGTTAGTATCAAGAGAGTAGTTCGAATCTCATGTTCTAGTCAACAACGTAGAATCAATCCTGTCAATAAGGAAAAAACAAAAACACAACAACAACAACGGAGAATCAAGAATATTGGAGCCTCCACGAAAGTAGTTTGGGTTGCAGACCTATAAAGGGTATGTCCTAGGTTTCTTCTATAACCATGGGATGCATGCATGCACGAACTATCTCTAAAAAAGTTGTGCTTGAAAAAGATACAGTCAAGTTTGGATAAAAGAACCACATAATCAAAATCCATCATGCAATTATATGAAGACTCGTTGGCTTTTTTTTTTTATTTTTTATTTTTTTTTTATTTTTTTTTAAGATAAAGAGCAGGTAGTCACATGTCCAATAGTGACCCCTCCCAAATTTATTGATAATTCTCTTAGTTATGTTAGAGAAGTACTGTGGTAACAATCAAGGCCCATGGGAGAAAAAACCAACAAGACCAAAAAAAAAAAAAAAAACAACTAAATAAGACTATGAACTGAAACATGATAAACAAAATCAAGCCTCTAAGAATCCAAGTCATGTTACAATTATTAGAGTAAACCAATTATGCGCCTGAGGCACCTTCCTTGACTAACCAATTAGCCACCTTATTACCTTCTCGAAAAACATGCTGAAAATGGGAATTGATAATATGAGTCAATACAACAAGCTCTTCCCCAAAATCCTTCAAATACCAAACACCACAAGCCCTTTATTCCACCAAGAAATAACCACCATCGAATCAATCTCTACTATCACATTTGGAATGTTTAAAGATTTGCAGAGCCTCAAACCTTTAAAGAGCGCAAGAAGCTTCACTTCATTGTTAGAGCTGAGACCAATAGGAGAGGCAAAAGCCTGAACAAGTAGACCTAGATCATTACAAACAACACCACCAATGCCACAAGACCTTGGATTTCCAAGACTATTACCTTCCATGTTAAGCTTGAACCACCCATACAGAGGTTTATGCCACAACCATTTTGTAACATCTAGCTTTTGGAGCAACCAGTTTAATCTGCAGAGCCTCCAGGATCATGCCATCAAGACGGGACAACCTAATGGGGTTCTTAACCTCATGACAAAGGGAAACGATCCACACACATATAGATTGAACAACTGCTTCATGAGTTTCCAATTTGCCCTCCATTCGAGCTAGACATCTTCTTCTCTAAAGTCGCCAAGTAACAATGATACGCATAATACCGACTATAAAACCTACCTGGGAGGAAAAGCTAGCACGCCTAAACCAATTCGAGACATTATATTTCCAAGATCTACCAAGAGGAATTCTAAAAAGATTGCCAAAAAAGGACTAGACTTTTTGAGGAAAATCACCCTCAAAGAGAGGATGGTTAATATCTTCATAATGGCATGCAATACAACAATCACATTTGGAAACAAGGGGAATGCCAATACGACTCAATCTATCATCCACACTCAAGGCCATATGCCAAGCCTTTAAAAAATAAACAGACATTTTTAAATGAAGGCTTTTATGCCAAATCTAAGAGTGCCAATTAAGAGAGGAACCTTTGATTCTAATACAATTCCATGCAGATTTGGTAGAGAACATACCTGTCTTCGTATGAGTTCAAACCAGCACATCTTTACTCGAATTATGCCTATATAAAGAGGCCAAAATATCATCAACATTATCCTGGCTGACTAAGTCCTCAAGAAGTTCCACATCCTAACTATCCGACAACCTACACTCTTTAACTTTCAGCAAAGGTGGAGCCACTAATGGCATATCATTAATTAGAGGACCATTATCCCTCCCTTTGTCACACCAGAAAAAAATATGTCATTCTCTAATCTTCCATTTAGAATTATTCAACACAGAAGAAATGCAATTAACAACCATTTTCCAAAATCTTGACCCTTTAGTAGCATCTATTAGGAACCAAGATTTCGATCCCACATATTTAGCTTTGAAAAAAAATTAGCCCATAGAGAATTACCTTATAGAAGGTTCCAAGCAAACCTCATATGTAAGGCTGTATGAGTGTCCTGGAGATGCCACAAACCGAGTCCCCCTTCTTCCACAGGACTGCAAATATTTTTCCAAGCCACCCATTTTTTTCCATCTCTCCCATTAGACTCTTCCCAAAAGAAAGAGCTCATCAACCTGTGGATCTTGTTGATAGTAGCTTGAGGGACCTGTAAAATAGCAAAAAGGTGAAGGGCCATGTTGGATATAACATGCCTTAACAGAACAAGTTTCCATCCTGTAGAAAGAAGCTGCATCTTCCAACCACTAATTTTTTGCCTCACCTTATTCACCATGCCTTCAAGATGTGACTGCTTAAGACGCCCTATAATTATGGGCAACCCTAGATATTGAAAAGGGAAAGTCGCTTCCTTGAAGCCAATATGTCATAATAGGCTCCGCTTACGAGTAACGGGAATTTTGTCCGAGCAATATAAAGCAGACTTTTATTTATTGATAGACTATCCCGACCACCATTCATATTGACTCAGAATTTGCTGAAGCAATCTAACCGACCTCTGATTCCCATTAGAAAAAATAACCGTATCATCAGCATACATCAAATGAGAAATAATAGGCGTACCTCGGGCCTGATGAAAATGACCAAACTTGTTCTCTACCACACTGCGATTAATCATCTTGGAAAGGACCTTTTGCTAAATAATAAACAAGTAAGGTGATAGCGGATTACCTTGACGAAGACCGCGGCCTCCTGTGAAAAAGCCCTTAACTGTACCGTTCATCGTAACCAAGTACCAGGGGCTTGAAATACAAAAATGGACCAGGTAACAAAATTGGGGAGAAAAGCCAAACCTCAGCATGATCTTCATCAAATAATTACAATCCATGCGATCATATGCTTTTGCCATATCCACTTTCAACATAATATTTTTGCCATGATTTCTTTTATTAATAGAGTGAACCATTTCCTGAGTGAGGCTAATGTTTTCAAAGATACTTCTGCTAGGAATAAAGGCTCCTTGCTCCAAAGAAATCAGTCAAGGAAAGAGACTTGTTAAGCGATTTACAATAATCTTGGAGCAAATTTTGTAAAAGATTGAGCAAAGACTAATGAGACGGAACTTATCACAACCTGTAGGTGAATCCACCTTTGGTATTAAAACCAAATATGAAGTCATAAAAAACTTTGAAAGATGCTTGGATGTAAAGAATTCCAAGAATGCATTCCATACATCAATTTTAGCCACCTCCCAATAGCTTTTATAAAATCCTGAACTGAAGCCATCAGGACTAGGAGTGCTATGAGTCGTTATGGAAGACAAAACATCAAAAACTTCATCTACTGTAGGCACACGAAGAAGGGAGAAAAGGCTGCTCTGCCTAGGCTGCTCTACTGGCGGTTCCCCTGGGAGAAAAGTAGAAAAAAATCCACTGCACCATGGTGAATGCTTTCTGGAGTCTTGAAAACAACATCATTTGAACACATTTCCATCGCATGCTTTCACCTCTTGTTCACTAGGCAAGCATGAAAACATTTTGAGTTTCGGTCACCATCAACCTGCCATTTAACTTAGCCATTTGAGCCAATCAAGTGTCTTCCTGGCGCCTCCAAGTTGCTAGGTCTGAAGCTACCAAATTCAGCTCTCCTTCCAACTCTTCCTCCCAATTTAATTGAAGCTTTTGCTTGATCTCCTCAAAATGTTTTTCAAGAGCATCAATATGGCCCAAAGTATGACCAAAGACCCTTTTATTCCACTCCTTCAATGCCACCTTGGCCTGCTTTAATTTCATAACCAAAATCTAAATAGTCGAACCACTAGCTTGAGAAGCCCAGGCATTCCTAACACACCCCAAAAAATTATGATGATCCATCACATCTATTGGAATCGAATGGGAGCTAGGCCATAATAGAAAAGATTTTTTTTAACTCAATAAACATGGGAGCATGGTCCGAAGTAGATCTTGGCAGGTATGAACAAATATTATTTGGAAATAAAGAGAGAAAAGAGGCATCCATAAGAACACGATCGAGGCATGCCCAAGAGTGGGCAAGGCCATATTGCCCATTTGCACCAAGAATAAGCACTCCATTTCGTAGCCATTTCAATCAAACCTCCTTGATGTATCCAGTTATTAAAATCCTCCATAGCCATAATAGGACAAGGCTTACCTCGCCTTCGTTTGGAGTCATTACGGATAATATTAAAATCACCAACAAAAACACAAGGGTCTAAATCCAAATTTTTAATACTGAGATCATCCCGCATGTAGTGCCTCTCTGCCATAGTACATTTGGCATAGATCACTGTAAGCAAAAATTTCTCAGCTCCTTTGCTTACTCTAATAGAAATAAATTGTATTCCTAGTCGAACCAAATTCACCTCAATAGTACTATCCCAAAAAATCCATATTCCCCCCCCCCCCCACTCAGCCTCATTTGAAATAAAATTATCAAATTTCAGAACTCGTGCCATTCTATGAGCAGTATCAAGGTTTTGAAAAGGTTCCAAAATAGCAATAAATTTCGACTTCAATGTACCAATCAACTGTTTTAATATACCTTTAGAGGTACCAACCTCCCTAATATTCCATACAAGAATGGAATCAATCATTGAGAGGGATTTGAATATCGGGCAAGAACTCGAGTAGAACTTCTAATTTTAACAAAAGTCTTTTTCTTATACTTCGTTTTACCTTCATTGACCTCAGACTCCATAAGATAATCTTTATTCTGTGGGAAGACCTAAGGTTGTAAATCTGGTTCCGTCTTCGAAATAATAGCCTCCAGAATAAGCGACTCCTCAACTGGTGCATCAGTAGGTTCCTCTTCACCAAGCTCATCATTTTGAACCACAAATGGTAAATCAGAAGGAGCCACCCCCTCACTAGCCATAATCACTGGGTCCAATCTCTATTATGAAAAACTAGCTATAGAAGATTCCCCCAGCACAAATTTTGTAACAGAGTTCACGGCACACGTAGGGATGCTTGGTTTAGTATTAGTTTCCTTAGCGACATCTTTTTATGAAATTAACTAAGCATCACCAATGGGGTCAGACTGCACCACCATAGGTTTCATAACAAGTGCCGAAGCACCTTCTTTCTCTAAGAGTAACAGGATACCACCCATGGGATCAGACGGAGAATCATCCATAGAGACACGATTGCATCACATGATCTGTAACAGGTTTTGTAACCTCTTCGGTCGGTTTCTACCCTTTCTTCCATAACCAAGCTTTCCCGATCTTCTTAGTTTTATCTGCTCTACAAGTCTGAGGGTTATGGCCTTGCATTCTACACTTGCAACAATAGGCAAGGAGAGTTTTATATACAATCTCTTGCTTCCTACTAGTAGGCAAACCCCGTGCCTCAATCCAGAAGTGAGTCAATGGTTCCTTGGCAACATCAACTTTTACGCACAACCTTGCACCATCCGTTCTCATAGCGCAATGAGTTGGATTATCACGACGTATGAACATACCAATAGGAGCCATAAGAATATTAAAAAAGGCTTCACGATAATAATTTGGAGGAAGACCCGGAAGAGAAATCCATATTGGAAATAGAGAGGGCTCTTCATCCTTATTACATTTCGGTGTCTAGTGAAAAGCATGATAGAAAATCCCATTGATCTTACAAAAATACTGCGACAAAGCTTTAGTGAAATCAGCTTCATAAGCCATATGCACAAAGACATTACAAGGTCGCCGCATGGTAGAAACCATCAGCGTGGCCGAGAGACCCCATTAGCTATGAATGAAGGCACGGATTGCATCCAATGAAGGTCGCTACTTCAAGAACTTGAGGAAAACTGAATATCAAAATGGTTGCGCAGATAGTGCAATTTCTTCCCTAGAAAACTGAAAGTAAACCTCACCATCAACAATCTTTGAAGCATGGGGCACCAGCACCATCTCGGGGATGGGCTGCGGGATAACAGCAACTAGGTCGGCAAAGGAAGGCCGACTTGTGCCACCGTTAGCGGCTACCATGCAGCCTGGAGTGAAGACCAATGCGCGTGGCAAGAGAAGCCCTAATTGCTCGTAGAGAGAAAAAGGGCAAAAATGGAAACTATCAATATCGTGGACATACACAAAGGACTATCAATATCTTGATGCAATTCCACCCAAAAAATAGGATTAATCAATTATGGTAGTTAAAATTGGCTTGAAAGTGGTAATTATATATATAGTTTGTAGGTAGTAATGAATCAAGTTTTCAGTTTGTCCTTGTCAAAGCATTACACACAAAGCATGCAAATGATAATGCACAGCAATTTGATAAAACAAACTCTGAGTAGAATGTTCACGTCCTACACGCAAACTATGCAGCAGTAGTACACAGTGCAGATTCCACTCAAGCCACACTGCAGAGCACAACAATGGCCTTCAAAAGAATTCCATCCAAGATGTTCTCAACAAATCACCCATTATAGCACGCCCTTGTCTTGTCTGTATTAGCTGTAGTTGTCAAGAAATATTCTTTTCTTAACATGTATATATATTTGCTCTTCCTTAGTGTAATATGATGAGTCAATTAATATGCAATTCTTCATAAACTCTAGCATGGTATTAGAGCATACCAAGAACTAATCGTCCAATAATGTCTAAATCCTCTAGAACTATTTATTCCATCTCTCCATCCTCCATTCCCTCCCTCCCCTTACCTAATTCTTCACATATTCTCTTTGTAAAACTCAATCCCGAAAACTACCTCTTATATATGGAAAGTGCAACTCGTCCCCAACCTCCGAGGCCAAAGATTATTCAAGTATGTTGATGGGTCTTGCTTAGCCCCTCCTAAACTTCTTCTAGACAACTCATCCAACCCAGAATATGAAATATGGGTCCAGCAAGATCAATTAGTTATGTCGGCACTTATCTCTTCACTATCTGAGTCTGTCATTGCCCAAGTAGTAGGGTGTGGTTCTACTCGAGATGTTTGGTTGTCACTTGAGTCCACCTTTGATTTTTCTTCCCAAGCTAGACTTGTCCAAACACAGCTTCAACTTGCCTTTCAAAAACTCTTGCCGATACGATGGCTGTGGTTGGACGTTTACTGCCTTCTATTGAGTTTGTGCCTTATCTATTAGCTGGACTTGGACCGGGTTATGATACTCTGGTGTCCTCAGTCATCACCTGATTGGATCCCATCTTAACAGAGATACTTTTGGGCCACCTTCTTGCCCATGAAGCAAGGCTGCAACATCATGCTGTTAATACTTCTATTTTCTCAGACCCCTCGGCAAATTTTTCTGCTCACGGTCATGGTTGTGGCTCATCCATGCGGCAGGTAGAACTTTAATTCTAATCAAAGGGGTAGTCAAAGTAATCATGGTCATTGCTCTCCTGGCTTCTTCGGTAACCTCTCAACTACTTTGCGTTCCATTCTTCACCAAAAATTTAATTTTAGTTAAATAATTTTGCTCTAATAATGATGTTTTCTTTCAGTTCTTTTCCGATCATTTTTGTCTAAAGGATTGCACCACGGGGACACTCCTATTAAAAGGGACAACAAATAATGGTCTCTACACTTTCTCTTCAACATTGCCTCAAGCCCATTCCAGTGCATTCTCATCTGTTCCATTATGGCACTCACATCTAGGACACCCATCATTCAAGATTTTTCAAAAAGTACTTCTGTAGCATGGCCTACCTTTTGATGATCTTCCCTCTATGCATTTTTGTAATGCTTGTGAAATGGCATAACATCATAAATTACCAGCTCCCACTAGGAAAACAATGTTTGTTGCATCTTTTCAACTTTGTTTACTGAGTTATGGGGCCCCTCACCTCACGTTTATGAGGATGGTTTTAAATTTTACTTATCTTTTATCGATGAGTACTCTAGATTAACATGGATTTTTCCGTTACAATCTAAATCTCAAGATCTATCAACTTTCATTAAATTTAAAGCATATGTGGAACTGCAATTCAAAGCTAAAATCAAACAACTACATTCACTGAATTACTTTCCACCTCTAGAATAGTTCACAGAATAACATGCCCTCATACACATACTCAAAATGGCATCATAGAGAGAACACATAGACACATTGTTGATCTTGGATTGGCCCTACTTGCACATGTGTCCATACCTTTAAAGTTTTGGCCATATGCTTTTCAACATACAGTTAGATTAATCAACATGATTACTTCATCTTCACTTAATCAATCATCCCCATTTTTTGTTCTACACCAAAAAGAACTAGACTTAAACTCAATACATGTCTTCGGTGAAGCCTGTTGGCCTCTCACACGACCCTACAATCATCACAAGTTTGAGTATCGGGCCTTACAGTGTGTTTATTTTGGCATTAGCCCAGCCCATAAAGGATCCATATGCTATCACATTCCAACCAAAAGAATATACATCTCTAAAGACATAAAACATAATGAGGCCACCTTCCCTTTTACAAAAATTTTGAAACCAAATTCTGAGCCCACAACTAAGCCCAAGATCATTTCTCTTCCACTCTTCAATTGTGCACAAGGCCCTATCAATCAAGTCCAGTTCATTCTTGGCCTAGTTCCATCATCTTCTACCTCACAATCTCCTCCCTCGTCTCACCTGCAAATTAGCATAGAGCCACAATGCTCAATTGTAACTCACTCCCAAACTCATTCCTCCTACTCTCGTCAGTTCACTGATGGCATTGTCTGGTGGCCACCACCACCACAGGTCCACCAACACAATCATGCTTCTCTATTGCACAGAATTTTCTAGAATGGCGTCAAGCCATGTCCAAGGAATTTAATGCACTCTTAGCTAATGACACTTGGACTTTGGTTCCTGCATCTGAGGCGCCCAATATTATGTCATGTAAGTGTTTCGCACAAAGAAACTTAACGATGTAACCATTGAAAGAAGAAAAGCAAGGTTGGTAGTAGAGGATTTTCTCCAACAAATAGTGTGACGCCCCCAAATCCCCACGCCCGGACACGGGGAAATTGAGACGTCCGGATGGTGACAACACGGGTCACCACCCTATCGACGAGTGCCAAGTGTGTGCAAGCGACACATGTGCACGAAGAAATACACAGCGGATAGCAAAGATATAAACTAAGTACCAGAATTTTTTCTTAAATAAAATACAAAGCGGTTCAAACCATACATAATAAAATAATACAAATACAAATATTGTTTCAAAGCCAAATCCAAAACATTAACTTCAACTCAGTTCTCCGGCGGAGCCGTATCCTCGAGCTCAGCCTCCTCCTCCTCCTCAAACTCTGCACCAAAATCTACGGTACCAAAAATGGTGCTGCAGGTAAGTAAAATCCAAACACCACTAGATAAAAGCATATTAAACTCAAACAATATGCATGAATAAATGCCAATGCACAAAACTCATAAACCATATTTTTTCCACGCACGCCAAAAACCCATTTGGCCCAAAAACATATCCTTTAAACAAAATCTCGCAATTATCCCCGATAACGGCCCAAAACATATCGTTTAAAACCAAGCATCGCCATTATCCCCGATAATGGCCCAAACTATATCGTTTAAAATCAAGCCTCGCCATTATCCCCGATAATGGCCCAAACCACCATTTTCCCAGAAAATGGATCACAAGACCAGACCTCGCCATTATCCCAGATAATGGCTCAAATCAATAAACCACCATTTTCCCAGAAAATGGATCACAAGTCCTCAACACATCCTCGCCATTTTCCCAGAAAATGGCCCGTATCCGAAAACCATAAAACCAATCCGATTATGCATGCACCATGATCTCCCCTAGGGATCATCCACACACTTTGGCTCTGTGCCACACCGCAGGTAACGTCTACGCGTATGACACCTACACGAGTGATGCCCAGACTCGCGCCCAGCGCGTAACTGGCCAGGCCATCCTCTAGTCCCCTCCACTTTAGGAACCACGGAGTTGACACGACAGCGTTACCGTATCGTGCGATCCGGTCATCGCCCAGCGACAATCCAGGGGATGCCACTCAGTATTATCCACTCCCGAGTGACCAGAGGAGCTCCACCGAGATAACATCCCATCCCGGCTTGGGCTCGTGATACGCACGCACCCGAAAATCCATTTACGCCAACAAAACAGGATTTTTCACAATTAAAATAAAATGCACATGTACCACCACGTAAATGCAAACTCCATGCACGACACAACCAACCAAGCATAAAACAACAAATCAAGCAACTCCATCCTCCATCCATCCGACCCCCGAACTCCTCGGACTCAGTCCGGAATCAACAAACCAACCAGATAATTTATTGTAAGAGCAAAATATATTTAAATCTAAAAGTAGAGTTTTAAAAATACTTACAGCGCTATATATGATTTTTAGAAGGTTCGGTGCGTGACAAACGATGGGCGGACAGCAACGTAACAGTGCAAATGCACTGTAGCCGTGGGTCGCAAAATACCCACTTTTGAACGGGGACAAACCAAGACACAAAATTGATAGGGAATGGTCTAGGGATGTTTATGAAGCTAGTGGAAGTGAGTTTTGGCAGTGGGTGGCAGTAGAAACGGCGGTGGAGTGCAAAAACGGCCAAATCGGAGTTGAGCTCGTGGGAGCTGCTCCGGCGACGGATCTAGGCTGGAAATGGGTGGGTTAGGTCGGCAAGAGGTAGGGGAAGAAGTGGTGAAAAGATGGTGGTCGAAGGTGGTGCGACGGCGCCGGAAACGGTGAAAAACCGTGCGGCTTAGATGCGCTTTTCCGACCAAATGGCGGCACGGTTGGGGGAGATCTTTGGTGGGGTGCTGCGCTAGAGGGAGGGGAAGATTTCTGGGTGGGTGTCGCAGGCTATGCCGCCGGTGAGCGGCAGTTCTGGGCGGTTGAAGGTGGCGGCGACAGAGTGAAAAACAGAGTTGGGGGCAGCGACTTTGAGGGGCTCGTGGCGGCTAACGATGGGTCCGATGGTCCTGAAAATTGGTGGGGATGTATTCTGGTGGGAGGGGAAGAGAATGGCGGGGGTGGTGTACGACACCTCCACCGGATGGCGGAGATACGGCCGGTCAAAGTGGGGTTGACGGAAGGAAAAAAAAAGAGAAGGGAGGGAGAGATTTCGTGCGCACGGGGGGAAGAAATGGGGAGAAAGGAAAAAAGAAAGAAAAAGAAGGAAAAGAAGAAAAAGAAAAGGAAAAGAGGAAAAAAGAAAAAAAAAGGAGAAAAAGAAAAGAAGGGAAAAAGAAATGAAGTCCAAACTTCACTTCCGGGATCCAGAAACTGATCCGCCGAAAATGATATTAAAAATATAAACGACTAAAATAAATTAAACACTACATCAAATAAATAAATAAACACAAGAAAATATTTTAAACACAACGTCAAGCTAAAATATAATAAATAACTAGTAAAAACTAACTATTAAATTTTAAATCAAAAAAACGAGCTAAAATAAATTAAACAGCAATTTTAAACCCAACAGCAAATAAAATCCAATTAAAATCCGATAATTTAAAATAAAAGCACTATAATATTAATTAAATTAAAATATTCATTCAGTGAAAATACACGTAAAAACTGGGTGTCACAAATAGGTTTGGACTATGATCAAACCTTTAGTCCAGTTGTAAAAGCTACCACAATCTAACTTGTTTTATATCTAGTTGTGACCAATGGATGGCATGTTCAACAATATGATGTGCAAGATGCTTTTCTAAATAGCCCCCTCTTTGAGACAGTGTACATGACACAACCATCAAGCTTTTGCCCATCCTCAATACCCAATGCATGGCTTCAAAAGACCAACATGGCTTCAGCCAAGCTTGTCAAAACACCAATGGCTACTTCTGAAAGATTAAGTTTGCATTGTGGCAACATGTTTGAAGACCATTCTCTTTATTGAAGTACCGTTGGATCACTTTAGTTCCTGTCATTTATAAGGCCAGATATAGCCTTCGTAGTAAGCAAGGTTTGTCAATACATGCATTCCCCAATAGTCCCTCACTGGCAAGCTGTAAAAAGGATACTGAGATATCTCAAAAACACCTATGATCTTGGTCTACAATTTACAAGATCATCATGAATGAACATCACTGCATTTTAGAATGTAGATTGGGTTGGCTGTCCAGATGATAGGAAATCCACCAATGCGTATTGTATTTTCTTAGGCTCAAATTTGATCTCTTGGTCATCCAAGCAGTAGCCGAACAATTGCAAGATCTTCAACAAAGGCTGAGTTTAAGTCACTAGCTAATGCCACTGTAAAAATTGTGTGGGTTCAACCCTTATGTAGAGATCTTGGTATTAACCTCATTGCAACATTTATATTATATTGTGACAACTTAGGGGCTACATATCTGTTATCCAACCTTGTGTTCCATGCAAGAACTAAACATGTGGAAATAGATTTTCATTTTGTGAGTAACAAGGTGCTCAATAAATCATTGTCCGTGGCTTTCATTTCAAGAAAAGTTCAACCAAGCCTTTGTTTGCTGTAAGGTTTCAAAAACTTTGTTCAAGTCTGCGCTTAAGAACACTACTGCTTGACTTGAGGGGGTCTATCAAAGCATTACACACAGAGCATGCAAGCCATGCAAATGATAATGCACAACCATTTGATAAAACAAACTTTGAGCATAATGTTCACATCCCACATGCAAACCATGTAGCAGCAGTACACAGTGCATACTCCACTCAAGCCACATTGTAGAGCACAACAATGGCCTTAAGAAGAATTCCATCCTTCAGGATGCTCTCAACAAATCACCCATTATAGCACGTCATTGTCTTGTCTATATTAGCTGTAGTTGTTAGGGAGTATTCTTATATTTAAATGTATATATATTTGCTCTTTCTCAGTGTAATATGATGAGTCAATTAATATACAATTCTTCATAAACTCTAGCAGTCCTCAATACCACATGGACTCATGATTTTATGTGGAATCTGGAGGCAGTTATTGGTCTGAATTTTATTTGACCTATAACCGAATTAGCCACCCATCCATATGATCAAGGAGTCGGTATATATACATGAGGTGAGTATCGAATTTAAAACCCAGTATCTATAAATCGAGTTTATTTTTTAAAATTAATATAAGTTATACTCAACTTGAGTACAAATTATCGAGTACAACTCAAATACCCAAATTAAAAAAATTAAAGTGTTCGGGTCTTGAGAAACCCTAGTGAGAGAAACTCTCCCTTCTCTCTAGGAAAAAGCTCAAGAAAACGTTAGAGGGAGGAGGGAGCCCGTCCCCTCCCCCACTCTTTCCGTTTCCAGTTGTTTAGGATGTGTTTTTCAGGGTATTTTTGTGTTTTCAGTCTGCTAATAAAAGCTGTGGCCGTGACTCTTGGGATGAATGGCCTTTACCAGGCCTGGTTGCCCGTGTCCTTAACCTCTACATATCACGCAGTTGGGCGGGGAGAAGCTTATACGAAGGCGGTGAAGGATATTGGGTGCGTACGGACAATGGTTGGTTTGAGGACCCATGACCCAATCCAGTGTCCCTGACCAGCTGTTTTTGGGCGGTTTACACGACGGGAGGCGCTAGCTTCCAGACTTATTAAATGAAGACATGCATGCTTAAGAGGTGCATGTGGGGTTGAGGATGGTTTGGGGTTAGTTGCCGAAAGGTTGGTCTGCTGAGGGGATGGTTTTGGAGGACCTACAACGGGAGCGGGGTTTGGGAGGCTTGCTCTCGGAGGCGAAGATTGGCGTGCGAAGTTTGGGATGCATTCCGGCAAGGATTAAGGACTCTGTTTTCATCCATGGAAAACAGAGGAGGTTTCGGTTGCATGCCAACGTGCATGGGGGGAGACGGTGCCTTTTTCTGGGGTGGAGTCCAGCCGTAGCTCTTGGAGGTTTCTTCATGGATGGTGGTCGGAGGAGGGGATCGGCGACGGTGGTTACAGTCGGGTTTTAGTTTATTTTTGTTGTCGGTCTTTTAGTCTGTTTAGTCTATTTGTCTGTTTAGTTTTTTTCTGGTGCTTTTTAGTCTGTAATAAGGCTTACGGTGAAGGTTTTTCTGTTGCCTGCGTGTTTGTCCGGTTGTGCTTTGAGGATGGCTCATCGGTTGCTCTTTGGAGCTGTTTGTTGCTTACCTGCAGGTTGCAGAATGTGGCAGGAAGCAGGCTGGAGGCAATTACGGGCAGCAGGATAGTAGGGGACAAAGTGGGGCAGACAGTAGATGGGCTTTTGGCGTGGGCAATCGGCGTGGTTTGCATGGTTTTCCTTCTAGGGTGTTTTTAGTTGCTTTTTCTTTTTGTTTTGTCTGTTATGGTTTAAATAAAAATTTGAAATAGGCATTATTCCTTTCCTCTAGGAGGATAAGGGTGGTTTAGTCCCTATCCTTTTTGGAGGATGAGGGTGTTATTCTCCTCCTCTTTTTGAGGGTGGGGTGGTTGTGTTATCTCGTAGACAAGTCGAGATGGACATCTCTGTTTTTACAGAGTCTCGCATCTCAGTATGGCTGTGTCATTAGAGAGTCTTTTGAAGTTTTTAGACAATGTCCGACACAATGAAAGTTGTGTGCGGGGGAGCGTATCACCGATGAGTAGTTGACTTGTAATCAGGGTTTATACCTGTACTTATTGGTCACAGCTGTAACATCCTTCATTCATGAATTGAATTGAAGTCTATTTCAAAAAATAAAAAATAAAAAAATTAAAAGAAAACGTTGGTTTTTCAAAATCCAGTTACCTTGATTTCCAAATTTAAAAAATTTGAGTTCTTTCAAATACCGATCCGGATTAATTTGGACAACTACTTGGACATTGTTACAGGTCCGAGTCCAAATTCGAGTATAGCTGGACACCTAGATTTGTACCTGGGTAAACAGTGTTACGAGAAACAAGAAAGGTTTTACCTTTTTATTCTTACACTAGCGAGGTTTTGCCTTGCCGATGCAATATACATTAGCCAAGCGTGCTTGTCGTACGTATTTAGGCACCAGTACCTAAGGGTTAGCACGGTCTGGTCCAGGGGATGGGAAATTTTCGATCCATTATTTTCCATGGACCGGGCCAGACATCCCTAGGGAACTGTAGTTATCAGTCCAGTTGGTCCAACCATTTAAAAAAAATTGATTAAAAAAATTATTTAAAATATTAAATTAAAATTAAGTGACTTATTAAATGAATATTACATAATAAATTGTACAATTATTAATATATACTAGCACTATATATTATATTTATACATTAAAGAATATAATAATTAATTGATCTAAATATATATAGTTATAGACTTAGTACTAATACTATAACTAATAACTATACTAGTTATGTATTATTAAGTAGCACTTTGGTTAAAGGGAACTTTGTAATTTTTTTTCAGGAATGAAGCTTGCTTATAAATAAAAAAAAAAAAAAAAAACTATATTATTACTAATATACTATATGTTAGTGATAAATTGGTAATACTATATTAAATAATACTCTATGTAGTTATAGTGTTTTAATACTAACATATTAAGTTAACTATATTACTATAAGAAAAACGGACTTTTGTGACCAATTTATTGCAACGAAAAGACTATTCTCAACCAAAATATATAATTAATACTATTATAAATTTATATATATACTATAATTTATACTATAACACTTATAATATGTTAATATATTAATATATACTAGTACTATATATTATAGTTATACATTAAAGAATGTAATTCTTATGTAATATTGTGATATATTAATAATTAATTATATACAATTATTTATATAAATAATATAATATATATTTTTTTCATTCAGTCTAATCT
Organism: Carya cathayensis; assembly: GCA_011037825.1. Classification (NCBI taxonomy): domain Eukaryota; kingdom Viridiplantae; phylum Streptophyta; class Magnoliopsida; order Fagales; family Juglandaceae; genus Carya; species Carya cathayensis. The sequence goes on along the minus strand of QGSO01000394.1, from coordinate 422,754 downwards.
GGGGTAAAAAACTCCTGGACCGGGACCGGACCGAATTCATTTGGTCCTATAAAAATTAGACCGGTCCGGTCCAAAAATAGCCGCTCCGATCGGTTTCAATCTTCGATCCGGATTGGCTGAATCTCACCCCTACCAGTACCATTTCTATCCAACTATTTGCTGATGATGCCCCTCTGCACCAGGCTGGATTAATCCACCCATTTGGCATTATATCTTGATAAAGAAAGCTAAATTGGTCTGGCGATGGGGAAATATCAGATTATTCCAACAAGCCTAGCTAGTGAGTTAATTTGACTGTCGGAACTCCGAAGAACAACGTGCGGTGACACCTCAATATTGCTACAGTCCAAAGTATATTCTCACACGACAGCTAGCTGATTACATCACCAGTGGGCGCGTCACCCATTTTCTTAGCATGGCAATATGAAATAGAAAATTATATTAGTTAAACATTTTGTTTTGGATAAGTAGTCCATCCAGACTCATATAATTATTATCGATTGGAGTTGTTGTTAATTATTTTATTTACATTCAAATATGATATTGGACATCACGCACGATTCAACATGTATTACAAAAATATTTGTCCGTTAGTATTAATCTATTTGAACGTGAAACTTTTCAGTATAAAATATTGTCATAGACTAATATGAAGTCTTCGTCAACTTTTAACGTTTACTGATCTGCTAGCATTGATTTGATTTCTATCTAGCTACCTTCTCTGTTTTTTTCTCTTATCTCTTTCATTCAAATTTCAATGACTTCCCATGTGGTCTTGTAACTAATTTAGTTAACTAACAAATTGCAATTTTTTTTTTCAATATCCTATATTGTTCTGTACGTCTGCTTCGATTCATGTGTGTTCTCTTTAAATTAATATTTTCTTCTTTACACTTAGCAATTAATTACATTTGTTTGAATTTGCATTTGGTGGGAATTCGTGAAGTTTGATTTTCCCAATTTTACAGTAGGTACCATGAATGCATGCTTAGCTGGTCAAGTTTTACTAGGGAATTGTTAAATTTAAGAAAGACTCGAGTGTAGATCACTAATGTGAATGGTTGTTCGCTAATTAAGAACGAACTATTTATGAGAACAGATGGATCCTATATATATATATATATATATATTGTTCATTTCCGTCATGATCTACAACTTCAGATCTGTTCATGATCATTCCCAAAACCTAAAAACAAGCTATAGGCCAGCACCTAATTCTGTTACTTTATCCACGTCTAACTTGCAGCTTGCTCGAGTTTATAAGGTGCAGTTCACTACTTTATCAATACGCGCATTCTTATTTTCTTTAAGGGAATACGTATTTTCAGTTTTTTTTTTATTTGCTTTAATACATTTCCTTAATTATAATTAGCAACCAGATAACTTTAAGGCCTCCTACCAGCAGCTGCTAATTATATATATATATCCAGCTAATGTCTGGCATTCTTTGGTGTGATTTTTACTCATGTTTATAGTTAGTCATAAGTAATTTTTTGGTTATAGTTCTTTCCAGTTATTTATTTATTTATTTAATATCAAAATTAGAAAGACTAATAATCGGGAAGATATATATTTATATATATATATATATATATATAATGAAACTCGTATGACATTCCTAAGCAGTACCCCGCATATATAGATATTTAAAGTTGTATTTATTTTTCTCAAAATTGAACTATTTAATTTACATAGAAAGTTTGGGAGAATTTCAATTTGTAATCTTAATCATGATCTCTTATATATATTGCACAATTTTATGGTGAAATTGGTTTTGCTTCTATATATCCTGAAAATTAGCACTTATGTTTTCCATTTCTCTAGGACTCAATAGATCCAGACTTTTGTACATGCATGCATGCTACTGAAAAAAGTTCGTGGGGTCGCCGAGAGAACTATTTTGGAGGTTTATTCTTTAATTTGGACATTAAATCTTAGGGCTTAGCCATGATTAACCAGCTTACTGGAGGTCGCCGAGAGAACGGTCGGATGCGGTTAGTACGTAGTGTGTGTATCTGCTTTTTCTTGGCATGTGCAAACGTTTTTGCATACATATTGTGACGCCTCCAAATTTCGCTTGGGATTGAACGGACATTTGAAGCGTCGAGACATGCAACACAAGGTTACCTGCCCCCGTTCATGACAGATAAGATGCAATGTTCCTAACATGCATCTAGCATTATGCAATATTCGCAGCGGATAATTTTTCTCTTTAGCAAAACTATGCACCAAACCAAAAATATCCCAAATACTTGAAACATATTTCATACATAAAGGCATACTAAAAAGCCGTGATCACCACACTAGTCTAAAATGGTTGTGATCAAAAGAATACTTGAGATACAACTCCAAAAGTACAAGTATTAACCTAAGTTAAATACTATACCATCATCAACATCGCACCGTGGCCTAGTCGACCGTATTCAGTTGGTCAGATTCCAATTCTCCTTTGGGTCCTGTAACAAGATCTACCATTCGGGGGGAATGGTAGTTGGGACTACCACAGTGAGATTTGATTACAAATCTCAGTAAGTTAACATAAAACTCACACACAGGTTAAAAATGCATGCATGGCAGTAAAAGCATAAATGCATAATTATAGTCATACATAAACATAGTATAACTTGACATATAGCATGACTTAACCAGAACTTAAGCGTGAACTGAACTTGACTTAACATGGCATGAACTTAAGCTTAAAACATAACATGAACAAACAACATAACATGAACGTGAAACATAACATGGACTTGAAATATAGCATGAACGTAAACCTGCATAACATAAATAAGAACTTGAAAATAACATAAACTTGAACATAACATGTACGTGAGTATAACATAACATGGACTTGATCTAAAACTTGACTTATCATGTATTTGATCTGAAACTGGACTTAACATAAACTTGGAATCTTATTCAATTGTCTTGATTAATAACGTGCATTAATACGTACTCCACAGTTGTTGTGGCCCCACGTATTCAAGTAACATAAAACATAATACGTACTCCACAGTTGTTGTGGCCCCACGTATTCTACATGTCACAATTGCTGTGTCTCATGTAGTGTATGCTCCACAGTTGTTGTGGCCCCATACTTCATGCTCCACAGTTGTTGTGGCCCCATGAATTTACATAACATAAAATATAATACGTACTCCACAGTTGTTGTGGCCCCACGCATTATAAATAACATAACATAAATATAATACGTACTCCACAGTTGTTGTGGCCCCACGCATTATAAGTAACATAAATATAATACGTACTCCACAGTTGTTGTGGCCCCACGCATTATAAGTAACATAAAATATAATACGTACTCCACAGTTGTTGTGGCCCCACGCATTATAAATAACATAAAATATAATACGTACTCCACAGTTGTTGTGGCCCCACGCATTATAAATAACATAAATATAATACGTACTCCACAGTTGTTGTGGCCCCACGCATTATTATAACATAACATGTCTTATCTTTCTTAATGCATGTGATATTATTTAATATCATATACTTTTCTAACATGGCGTATACTTGTAAATGGCATAATATGATTTAATCATAAACATTTCATGGCATACATGTATCATATGGCATACTTAACATGGCATACTTATAACATACATCATTGTATGGCAGAAAAGATTATTTAACAGATAATTATTCATGAGAGATTAAATCATACGTAACAGATAAACATGTAATGACATAGCATGACATGGCATATACGATAACATACATACATAAATTGTAGTTCTCTTACCCATCACACATACACAATAAACTGATAGTAAGTTAGAGGCTAACTTACCTCGATCGTCGCGTTCTATGAGAATAGAGCGCGAGACACGAGGAACTGCACAACAGCTGGAAGAGGAACACTCAAGTCCTTAAGATTTTCACTTCTGAACTCAATTGCCATATTGTAAGCACTTGCAACACCACGGCCAACTTGAGGTTTCACTATACTCGGAAGAGATAAATTGACTTCAGAAAGCCTTTGCACTAAAACAAGTTCATTAAAATTATCAATAACAACCAAACAAACAACTCATTTCTCAATCCATATACTCTTAGCCATAGTCAACCACAAGATGACACCAGTCACCCCGGACTATAATCCATATCATCACTGCTTCGGGACACTGTCATACAGTTTCCCAACACTACACCATACGCTCCACACTTCTCTGCTACGCCATCCAACCCTTCGTGACACGCCATCCGGTGTATCACGACCTAGTACAGAGTACACTCACGTGAACTCTCTTCCATTCACACTACAAAACCCATCACTGCGATACACGTCTCACGGTGCATCGCTACGCGACACGGAGTACGCGCTACGCGTACTTCCTTCGCTACAACACTCATCAACACGATGCACATCACACGATGCATCGCCATACAACACGGAGTACACTACATGCGTACTCCCTTCCTTCTACGACACACATCACTACAGCGCACGTCGCGCGGCGCGTCGCTGCATTACACAGAATACGCTACACGCGTATTCTCTTCACACAACCCGCCGTATCACATCTACGGCATCCATCTCACGCCTATACTTCACAGCACAGTCCACAAAATACACAATCAAACTCAACACTTCACAACCACACTTCGCTTCACAACTACGCAACGAACTCCACAAATACAACTACACAATCCACAAACCAACCAACTAACTATTTTAAACGTAAAATAACTAGAGATAGAAGGTTATACCATCGACGGGATAACCCGTGCGTCGCTCGTTGTTCGTCACGAACATGCGTCGGAGGAACGTACGTGGCGGTAACACCGCGTACGGTGGCTGTCCACCACATAAAGTGGTAGTTTGGAACCGAGAAAAGCTAAGCGTGGCCTTGGAAGGTTCATGGTCGCCTTGTGATGGTCAAAGGTGGCGGAGCACGGCGGCATCACGCCGTGAACAGTAAATCCGAACGGTGAGCGGAAACGCGAGGTAGCGAAAATTCATAGAACTTCATGGCAAGCTAGGGATAGGTAGATGAACATGTGGTGGAGCTGTGGTAGCGAGGTGGTGGTCGGACGGTGGCTAACGGCGGCGGATCGGCCGTTTGAAACCATTTTTGGCCTTGGAGAGTGTAGGAGAGTGAGAGCTCTACGAAGCTCCGTTGGCCATGAAATTTCTTGGGGAGGTTCATGAGGATGAGAGGAACAAGATGGTGGTGGTGAAACACCACGGGTGGCCGTGTACGGCGGCGCACGGTGGTGAAACCGAACGGTTGTTTTTAAGAAACCCATATGAGAAAAGTGAGAGTTTGGGAAAAAGAAAGACATGGGGAGGAAGCCCTTGATGAGGTGAGTCCAATGGTGGTGCTTGGTGGTTGATTTGGCCGTGTATGGTGGTCCAAAAATGTGAAAAACCCCTAGAGACCCATATCTTTGAAGGGAGAAAGAGAGAGAATGAGAGGTCGGTTTAGTACACCACCGGCGTGGTTGTGCTCGCCGGAGGGAGAGGATGAGGCCGGAGTGGGAGGTGGGGTCCGGCGGCCGGAGGTGGCGCCGGCTGGGACCTTGAAACCGAACGGCCATGGTGGCTTCCTTCATTCCGTCGACCAAGAGAGAGAGAGGGAGAGAAAAAAGAAAATAAAAAGAAAAAGAGAAAAAGTGAAGAGAAAAAAGGTAGGGCCAGAGTATATCGCTTCAATTCTACATTTCGGGATCCTCAAATAAACCAACGGTGAGTTAAAACACTGATTAAAAACGCGTAAATGTTTTATTTTAAATAAAACACTTTAAATAAAACACTACGATGAATTAAGGTAGAATATTATTTTATAAACTAAAATTTATAAAATAATATTTCTTCATCATTATATTAAATGATAAAGTACCGTTAATTAATCGAAGAGGATAAAATCATTTAAATTAATAAAACACTTAATTACTACACTGAGAAGAATTAAGATAGAATATTATTTTATAAACTAAGGTTTATAAAATAATATTTTCTTCATCATTATATAAAATGATAAAGTATCATTAATTAATCAAAGTGCATAAAACACTTAAATTTAAATAAGAATTTTCAACGTAAAATTAAACCTCTTAATATCTTAAAACAAATAAAATATTTAATCTAAATAATTATCCACAATTATAATATTTTCAGAGCTCAATAAAATATTATAATTGTGCTACTTTAAAAACAAGTTTATCTAATACTTTGAAATTCGGTGGATAAGATCCGGAATACGCCATCGAGGTACAACGCTTAGGATAAAACTGTTCATGATTTTACAGTTGTCGGTGAAGAACAAATTACGTGATTTACGGAAAAGATAATCTATACGCGTGATTCCAGATGAGGGTAAAGACGAGAGAGATGTGATTGCTGTCGGGAAAGAATCCAAAACGGATTGTCTTGCCGTCTACTATGCGTGAAAAGAAAAGGAAGAAAATGGTACAGAGATAAGAATTAGCGGGCTGTTACATATATATACATATATTATACACACTACAACAAAAAACATTTTTTGGGACGAAATTTTTCGTCCCAAAATATATAGATTTCGTTCCAAAAGATTTTTTGGGACGAAAAAATTTCGTCCCAAGGTCGTCCCAACATCAGTGTCCCAGAAGATATATTGGGACGAAAATCACAATTTCGTCCCAAAATATATCTTTTGGAACGATTTTGAAATTGACCGTTCGATACCATTCGAACGATGACTTTTTTTGTCACGGTTAAAATTCGTTCCAGAATGGCGTTCGAATGCTTCTCATTACCGTTCGAACGTTAATGTATCTTTTGAACGGTTATCAAGATACGTTCAAACGATCAATAGAATTACGTTCGAACGTTAAAGAATAGATTGAACAGTAGAAGAGATCGAATGGTGCTGATCAATGTTCGAACGCTATGGTAATGACCTGCGTTTGAACTTTTTTTGAGTATTTGTAATCGTTCGAACGGTTTGGTCATTAATGTTTGAACGGTACATTATCGTTTGAACGGCCTACCCATTACTGTTCGAACGTTTCACTGTCGTTCGAACGGATATTAATTTTATTAAAATCAATAATTATAAAAAAAACTAAATAGACATCCATAATATTTGGAAAACATAAATTAGGAACTTTTTAATTACTCACAACAGTTTTATAATAAGTGCGAACAAATAAATAACCATGAGACTAGCATTGTTCATACATAATTAGATAATGTCATAAGCTAGATGTAAAAAACCATCAGTTGGTTGGAGGCCTGTACTGTTGCATAAGCTGTTGCATTTGGAGTTGCATATCTCTCTTGAACTCTGCTTGTTCTTCTTCATGTTGTTTGAGGCGCATCTCCATGTCTCATTGTCTCGCCAATTGAGCCTCTAACTCTTGTTGTTTTGCAACCAATTCTTCAATTCTGCAATCGGCATTTTGTTGCGCTATAGAGGCAGACCCGGAAGAAGAGGAAGAGGGAGAAGGTTTTACACAGCGACTCAAACCCCTCAAATATCCTGAACGTTCACCCAGAACTTGTGTAAAAATCTCAACATCATTATTTGAGGAATTTTGATCTGACGCAGATTCAACACGCAGGGCAACCATTTTATCCTACACATAAGATAAAGAGTTAATATTATCATAAATATTCAAATATATTTATTTAAAACAAATTATAATACTTACATAATTTTCACAGGTATCAGGATGACTCCACTCTCCATTACGATTAGTATGTGATGCAGCATATAATTTTGTCAGATCATAATTGGCATCTGAATCTTGCTATAATAAAGATTTGTTAAGATATAAATTCATTATGATTCATATATTCAGTTAACTATATACAAATAAAAGAATAACAATACCAATTTCTTAGAGAGGCGGTGGAAAGATCTTGAGCTTGCATGATGAGTAATCTTCAATTTTGATCTATTTGTTTTGTTTATAGAACTTCGTTCCTACATAAGAATTGAAAATATTATAAAGCAAAATTAAAAATAGGACAACAAAAATAATTAAATTAATTATACCTTATATGATTGATCCTCAAACATGTCACAAAGTTTTTCCCAATCAGAAGGTTGCACATCTTGAAAAGGATGCTGGCGTGCTTCTTCACTATTCTCAAACTTATTATAATGCTCATGACACCTCGCCTTATACTTGCGTAATGCATTACTCATAAGCTCAGTTTTACGCTCCTCTATTTGACCAAAATTTAATTCGAAATCATCCTTACAGAAAAAAATTTAGACAAAGATATTATCATTTATAATATTCTAACTTTAAAGTAAAATAAAAAAATTTACGAATTAAATTTCATGTTTTAAACATTACCAAACATCGCTTCTTGATAAGGTCCTTAACATCTTGGGGGACTTTCTTCCATGAACTTGTTGCCAAAGGTGCATAAGTTCGTGTAAGAGCACCCACATGCTCATCAAGAATGTTAACTTTGATCTTACCCACCTTACGATATTTTTCCAACGTCACGCCTCTAGTAGTGCCTCGACCTTGACGAGATTGTACTGTGAAGTCATCATGATATATAACATTGTAATCAATTTTCTATTATAACTTTAATTAATAAATTTTATGAGTATTAGAATTTTACCTTGTTCTGTAGAGTCAATCTCTAATGGTGAGTCTGAAGGAGAGCTAGGAACAGGTGGAGATGGGACGCGAACTTCCTTTCTCTTCGGAGGCATAATTTCATAAAACTATCTGTGCAAACATAATTTGTCAATCACTATCTATATCAGTATCATTTAACAATTCAGACTCATCATCTGTAGATACTTCAGTGGAATCAACATTTTGCTCAATTGTCGCATCAACAATTTCAGCCTCAATATCTTCTCTGTTTAATGGAATCATCTCATACTGGCTCAAATCCACAAACAAATTAAAGACGGGCTGACTCTCTTGGTATGCTTCTTGAGTAGAGGGATCATCTGCTTCTTCATCTCGCCCTTCCGCCTGAGGGATAACATCATATATATTTCTTGGAGAATACTTTTGTACTACTCGCCATTGATTTCCTAACTTCGGGTCATCTAAGTAGAATACTTGAGATGCTTGAGAAGTTAGAATAAAAGGATCATCCTCATACCATTTTTTTGAGGTATTAATACTCAAAAAATATTCTTCATCACGGACTCCAGTTCGAGGATTGCTTAAATCCCACCAATCACACTTAAACAGATACACTACAAGTTCTCCCAAATATTTCATTCCAATTATATCAACAATAACTCCATAGAAATCAATATTTTCTCCATCATGACTTCCCTCGACTAGGACACCACTATTTTGTATTTTCCTATAATAATCCCTATCCACTGTGTGATACCAACTTCCCCGAGAAATACATGCAGAATATCTTGTAGCGCGCCTCGATGGGCCACGCGCTAATGCTACTAGTTCATCCGATATATCGTTTGGATTATTTGCATGCATTTGTACAACCTACATATTGAGTAAAACTTCTATTATATAAATTAAAAAAAATTAATATTTAATTAACTATTAGATGTGTAAAGCATATGTAATGTCATTACTCGTTGTTCAAACCATCTCGGGAACTCTTCATGTTTCTGATTTATATCATTTACTCCTAGTTCCTTGAGCATGTTAATATGATCACTGAAATTGATAATTACAACAATTCTTTTATATCCGTAATCTTTCATGAAAGTAAATATGTGAATATTAGATTAAGAAAACATTATAACTTACTTCAAGTGGTTCTCTATCTCAGGGCAATTGTTCAGCACGTACCACTGAGCTTTCTCAAACTTTCCGGCCGATCAAACCTAGTGTCAACTCCGTGGAAATACTTGGAACAGAAGGTATGCCACTCATCATCAATATATGCTTCTGCAATTGATCCTTCTGGGCGAGCCTTGTTACCAACTGTACGTTTCAACTTCCCAAGGAATCGTTCAATGGGATACATCCATCTATACTGAACTGGTCCTGCAAGTCTAGCTTCACGTGGCAAATGGACGGCTAGGTGAACCATGACGTCGAAGAATGACGGTGGGTAAATACTTTCTAGCTTACACAAGATGATGGCAATTTCCCATTCCATTCGATCCAAAGATTCTACATTTAATGTCCTAGCACATAAATCCTTGAAAAATAAACCCAACTCAGTCAAAGCCACGCGCACGTCTCTTGTCAAGTACCCACGGATACCAATAGGCAAGATACGCTGTAAAAGGACATGACAATCATGACTTTTTAATCCAGTTATTTTCCAGTCATTTGTTCGCACACACCTTGTGAAATTCGATGCATAACCGTCCGGTAATTTAATTTTCATTATCCACTCACAAAATGTAGCCCTTTCATTCCTTGACAATGTATACCATCCAATCGGCATGTAAACGGACGACTCATTTTCTTGCAATTGCATTTCCGGTCTTATTCCCAACCGCTTCAAATCCTTTCTTGAGTTTAATGTATCCTTCGTTTTTCCTTCAATTGACATCAATGTTCCCAATATGGATTCGCATATATTTTTCTCAATATGCATAACATCAAGACTATGCCGTAACTTTAACTTTGACCAGTATGGGAGATCGAAAAATATACTCTTCTTAGTCCAATTCAACTCAGATGTAGCTCGTTTTCTCTTTCGTTGTTTTTTACCCCATTCATTACAACCAACATCTACAAATTGTGCAAGTACATCTTCACCAGACAAGTATGGTGGAGGTTGGCCCCGTTCAAGAGTACCATCAAACATTTGTGAATTTTCCCGCCATCTATGGTCAGTAGGTAAAAATCGACGATGCCCCATGAAACATAATTTCCTCCCGTAAGTGAGCCATTCAGATTTAGTATGTTTGTTACAAGTTGGACATGCCATTTTTCCCTTAGTACTCCAACCTGACAAGTTCCCATAAGCTGGAAAATCATTTATTGTCCATAACACGGCAGCATGCATCTTGAACGACTTCCCTGTTGATGAATCAAATGTGACAACCCCATTCTCCCACAAATCTTTCAATTCTGCATCAATGGCTGTAAGTGTATGTCTATATCATTTCCTGGTGATCTCGGACCTGGAATTAGCAAGTATTATATTCAAGTACATATATAAACCTATTATATATAACATATATATGGTATCATAGCATAGGGTTATATGTAGGACATGCATATATATATATATATAGTGTTTATTATATTATATTATTATTATAAGATTATTTAATAATAGGATATCTACTATTATATATAACACTATCTATACTACTAGCAATTGGAGTGTATTATAATGATACAAAAGTTAAAATTGAGCATATATAGTGTTATTAGAAATGCTAGAATAGAGAGTGTCATATAATTAGCCTATAACTGCAATATAGTATGAAAAATATATTAAACAAGTTATGTAATACATATACTATTAAATATATATATGTATTAGTTAATATCACATATAATATATATGTTATATAAATACATGAACATAGTTTCATGTATATAGTAGTCTATATTATATTATACTATATAATATAACTTATACTATATACTATATAATATTCAATAGTATAATATATTTTAATTAAATATAATATAATATATACTATATATATTGCATTTAATATATTTAACAGTTAAATATATGCATTAAATATATTATATTTAATATATTTAACATTTAAAATATATTATAATTGAAAATTTTATTATATTTAATATAATTAATACCGAATATTGCATTTAAATAACATTTATTATCATTAAATTTGGATTAATTAGGAAGGGAATTAATTTTCAGTTAATACGTTCGAACGGTATTAACCTACCGTTCGAACGGTACTGCATATATAAGCCCATCCCAACGTCATTTTCACGGACGTTTACGTCTGCATTTCCTCCGTTCTAAGCCTCCAAACCGTCGATCTCCGCCGTTGAACGCCGTCTTCGCCGCCGTCAACAGTGCCCACTCAAAGCCTCTACCTCTAACTACCGGTATTTTTCATTTTTAAAGCATTTTACCGTTTAGATTTAGGTTTTTTATAGATTAATTGTTTAAGTTAGGATAACCGATTTATACATCAAAATAATCGGTAGATTTGCATAAATCTATGTTAGGAACGTTTATTTAGGTTTCTATATAATTTATTTTGGTGTAAAATCCATGGAATCGAAGGATTCCATGGATTTCAATGGCTGAGTCGACTCGGCCTGGAATCCCGATCGACACGAATATTGTTCGAACGCTATTAGTAGCGTTTGAACATTATTCATGAACGGTCGAACGGTCGGTCTGCTACCGTTCGACCGTTACACTAATCGTTCGAACGTTTATTCATACGGTCGAACGGTCAGCCTATTTTCCAATACATTAATATTAGAAATCGAATATTTTCCAGTCTTTTTTTAATATTATATTTCTATTAATATTTATCTAATTAATATTGATATTGAGAAATATATTTATTAAAAATAATGTTGTTCATAATATCAAATATTATTAAATTGCTATTTGTTTCAAACTACATCAAATAGTTCTTAATTGTATTTTTCTTGTTAATGTTATATATCTAATTTGTAATTATTTGTTTCAGGTTTATTATAATGTCTACTTCTAGACCGGCATGTAAGCGACGTAATCTTGGTGAGAGTAGTAGTGGTCTAGTTCGGGAGAGGACAGTTTCACTGGAGCGACCAGTGAAGATTTCTGATTTTCAGAGTCTTATCTGGGAGGGTCATTCATTGCCCTCAGTATTCAGTGATCGTGGTTGGGGACCTATCTTGGATGAGCGGGAGGAAGCATGGGAGCCAGTCTCCTACATTGACATTGTTGCTGAGTTCTATAGAGAACTCGGCAATGCCAGCGTAGATGATTCTGGGGCCTACATGATCACTGTCCGAGGAGTACTCGTTGTATTTTCACGGGATGGACTTGCTGAGCATCTCGGTATTCCTAGGCTGCCATATGCATATTCGAATGTGGTGTCTAGAGAGTCTGATCCTTCAGTTGAGGCGGAGACAGCTGAGGAGGAGGCATCAGTTTATATTGATTAGGTCGATACCCTTGCTGATCACGAGGTGAGGGATTTGGTTGTCGGTCCAGATGCTCCACCGTATGACGGGACGAAGAGCATCAAACAGACAGATTTATCTTCTTTCTTTAAGATATTAAATTTGCTAATTGCCAATAACATTGACCCTCGGCAGCACAAGACAGAAGTTGGCATTGATCGGACGAAATTTATGATACGGGTCGCTCGTGGCATTCCTATTGACTTCGTGGGGTATATATTCGATAAGATTCGATCAAAGTCTCGGTACATTTCGATGGATATACTACCATTCGGAGTCCTGATCACCCGATATCTACTATGTGCTGGTGTTGTGCCAGATGTTGCCGAGCGTAAACGGGAGCCGATGGGACCGATAAACAGCACCACCCTCTCACGCAGCACGGGACACTCGAGACTGCGTTTTTGTGCACATGTTCCAGAACCAGTTGATCCTCACAGAGATGCACAGCCGGGAGATCATGGAGTCTCAGCTGCAGCTGCTGAGACATCTACACGGGCTGAGGCATCAGTCCACAGTGTTACTCGTGAGGAGATGGCTGAGATAGTGCGTGCAGCGATTAGCGAGCAGACATCAACAGTGATCGATGCAGTGCGTATGGAGATCCATTCTGCTGTGTCTGAGCTTCGTACAGAGTTTGCTACCATGTCTGCGACTCAGGTCACCATCAGTACTCGACTGATACAGATAGAGGAACGTATAGCTGCAGTCGAGGAAGTGTGCAAAGACTTGGGGTCTTAATTACTTTATGATATATTTTATTTATTTATTTACTGTTTTTTGTATGGACAACATTTTGTGTTTTGTAAATTCAGTATTTAAGTACGAAATACTGCTATTGTTTTATATTTTCAAAACTAATTCTTAATTTAGATTATTCATATTATTTAATTAACCAATTTTTTATAATTACTAGTTNAATTGCTCGTAGAGAGAAAAAGGGCAAAAATGGAAACTATCAATATCGTGGACATACACAAAGGACTATCAATATCTTGATGCAATTCCACCCAAAAAATAGGATTAATCAATTATGGTAGTTAAAATTGGCTTGAAAGTGGTAATTATATATATAGTTTGTAGGTAGTAATGAATCGAGTTTTCAGTTTGTCCTTGTCAAAGCATTACACACAAAGCATGCAAATGATAATGCACAACAATTTGATAAAACAAACTCTGAGTAGAATGTTCACGTCCTACACGCAAACTATGCAGTAGTAGTACACAATGCAGATTCCACTCAAGCCACACTGTAGAGCACAACAATAGCCTTTGGAAGAATTCCATCCAAGATGTTCTCAACAAATCACCCATTATAGCACGCCCTTGTCTTGTCTGTATCAGTTGTAGTTGTCAAGAAATATTCTTTTCTTAACATGTATATATATTTGCTCTTTCTTAGTGTAATATGATGAGTCAATTAATATACAATTCTTCATAAACTCTAGCATGGTATTAGAGCATACCAAGAACTAATCGTCCAATAATGTCCGATTCCTCTAGAACTATTTATTCCATCTCTCCATCCTCCATTCCCTCCCTCCCCTTACCTAATTCTTCACATATTCTCTTTGTAAAACTCAATCCCGAAAACTACCTCTTATATATGGAAAGTGCAACTCGTCCCCAACCTCCGAGGCCAAAGATTATTCAAGTATGTTGATGGGTCTTGCTTAGCCCCTCCTAAACTTCTTCTAGACAACTCATCCAACCCAGAATATGAAATATGGGTCCAGCAAGATCAATTAGTTATGTCGGCACTTATCTCTTCACTATCTGAGTCTGTCATTGCCCAAGTAGTAGGGTGTGGTTCTACTCGAGATGTTTGGTTGTCACTTGAGTCCACCTTTGATTTTTCTTCCCAAGCTAGACTTGTCCAAACACAGCTTCAACTTGCCTTTCAAAAACTCTTGCCGATACGATGGCTGTGGTTGGACGTTTACTGCCTTCTATTGAGTTTGTGCCTTATCTATTAGCTGGACTTGGACCGGGTTATGATACTCTGGTGTCCTCAGTCATCACCTGATTGGATCCCATCTTAACAGAGATACTTTTGGGCCACCTTCTTGCCCATGAAGCAAGGCTGCAACATCATGCTGTTAATACTTCTATTTTCTCAGACCCCTCGGCAAATTTTTCTGCTCACGGTCATGGTTGTGGCTCATCCATGCGGCAGGTAGAACTTTAATTCTAATCAAAGGGGTAGTCAAAGTAATCATGGTCATTGCTCTCCTGGCTTCTTCGGTAACCTCTCAACTACTTTGCGTTCCATTCTTCACCAAAAATTTAATTTTAGTTAAATAATTTTGCTCTAATAATGATGTTTTCTTTCAGTTCTTTTCCGATCATTTTTGTCTAAAGGATTGCACCACGGGGACACTCCTATTAAAAGGGACAACAAATAATGGTCTCTACACTTTCTCTTCAACATTGCCTCAAGCCCATTCCAGTGCATTCTCATCTGTTCCATTATGGCACTCACATCTAGGACACCCATCATTCAAGATTTTTCAAAAAGTACTTCTGTAGCATGGCCTACCTTTTGATGATCTTCCCTCTATGCATTTTTGTAATGCTTGTGAAATGGCATAACATCATAAATTACCAGCTCCCACTAGGAAAACAATGTTTGTTGCATCTTTTCAACTTTGTTTACTGAGTTATGGGGCCCCTCACCTCACGTTTATGAGGATGGTTTTAAATTTTACTTATCTTTTATCGATGAGTACTCTAGATT
This sequence comes from Carya cathayensis, assembly GCA_011037825.1. Lineage (NCBI taxonomy): Eukaryota > Viridiplantae > Streptophyta > Magnoliopsida > Fagales > Juglandaceae > Carya > Carya cathayensis. Next base: position 406,976 of record QGSO01000394.1, on the reverse strand, counting down.
AACATGGATTTTTCCGTTACAATCTAAATCTCAAGATCTATCAACTTTCATTAAATTTAAAGCATATGTGGAACTGCAATTCAAAGCTAAAATCAAACAACTACATTCACTGAATTACTTTCCACCTCTAGAATAGTTCACAGAATAACATGCCCTCATACACATACTCAAAATGGCATCATAGAGAGAACACATAGACACATTGTTGATCTTGGATTGGCCCTACTTGCACACGTGTCCATACCTTTAAAGTTTTGGCCATATGCTTTTCAACATACAGTTAGATTAATCAACATGATTACTTCATCTTCACTTAATCAATCATCCCCATTTTTTGTTCTACACCAAAAAGAACTAGACTTAAACTCAATACATGTCTTCGGTGAAGCCTGTTGGCCTCTCACACGACGCTACAATCATCACAAGTTTCAGTATCAGGCCTTACAGTGTGTTTATTTTGGCATTAGCCTAGCCCATAAAGGATCCATATGCTATCACATTCCAACCAAAACAATATACATCTCTAAAGACATAAAACATAATGAGGCCACCTTCCCTTTTACAAAAAGTTTGAAACCAAATTCTGAGCCCACAATTAAGCCCAAGATCATTTCTCTTCCACTCTTCAATTGTGCACAAGGCCCTATCAATCAAGTCTAGTTCATTCTTGGCCTAGTTCCGTCATCTTCTACCTCACATCTCCTCCCTCGTCTCACCTGCAAATTAGCATAGAGCCACAACGCTCAATTGTAACTTGCTCCCAAACTCATTCCTCCTGCTCTCGTTAGTTCACTGATGGCATTGTTTGGTGGCCACCACCACCACAAGCCCATATCTCAAATCCTACAACTATACTCAAAACACAATCATGCTTCTTTATTGCACATAATTTTCTAGAATGGCGTCAAGCCATGTCCAAGGAATTTAATGCACTCTTAGCTAATGACACTTGGACTTTGGTTCCTGCATCTGAGGCGCCCAATATTATGTCATGTAAGTGTTTCGCACAAAGAAACTTAACGATGTAACCATTGAAAGAAGAAAAGCAAGGTTGGTAGTAGAGGATTTTCTCCAACAAATAGGTTTGGACTATGATCAAACCTTTAGTCCAGTTGTAAAAGCTACCACAATCTAACTTGTTTTATATCTAGTTGTGACCAATGGATGGCATGTTCCACAATATGATGTAAAAGATGCTTTTCTAAATAGCCCCCTCTTTGAGACAGTGTACATGACACAACCATCAAGCTTTGCCCATCCTCAATACCCAATGCATGGCTTCAAAAGACCAACATGGCTTCAGCCAAGCTTGTCAAAACACCAATGGCTACTTCTGAAAGATTAAGTTTGCATTGTGGCAACATGTTTGACGACCATTCTCCTTATTGAAGTACCGTTAGATCACTTTAGTTCCTATCATTTATAAGGCCAGATATAGCCTTCGTAGTAAGCAAGGTTTGTCAATACATGCATTCCCCAATAGTCCCTCACTGGCAAGCTGTAAAAAGGATACTGAGATATCTCAAAAACACCTATGATCTTGGTCTACAATTTACAAGATCATCATGAATGAACATCACTGCATTTTAGAATGTAGATTGGGTTGGCTGTCCAGATGATAGGAAATCCACCAATGCGTATTGTATTTTCTTAGGCTCAAATTTGATCTCTTGGTCATCCAAGCAGTAGCCGACAATTGCAAGATCTTCAACAAAGGCTGAGTTTAAGTCACTAGCTAATGCCACTGTAAAAATTGTGTGGGTTCAACCCTTATGTAGAGATCTTGGTATTAACCTCATTGCAACATTTATATTATATTGTGACAACTTAGGGGCTACATATCTGTTATCCAACCTTGTGTTCCATGCAAGAACTAAACATGTGGAAATAGATTTTCATTTTGTGAGTAACAAGGTGCTCAATAAATCATTGTCCGTGGCTTTCATTTCAAGAAAAGTTCAACCAAGCCTTTGTTTGCTGTAAGGTTTCAAAAACTTTGTTCAAGTCTGCGCTTAAGAACACTACTGCTTGACTTGAGGGGGTCTATCAAAGTATTACACACAGAGCATGCAAGCCATGCAAATGATAATGCACAACCATTTGATAAAACAAACTTTGAGCATAATGTTCACATCCCACATGCAAACCATGTAGCAGCAGTACACAGTGCATACTCCACTCAAGCCACATTGTAGAGCACAACAATGGCCTTAAGAAGAATTCCATCCTTCAGGATGCTCTCAACAAATCACCCATTATAGCACGTCATTGTCTTGTCTATATTAGCTGTAGTTGTTAGGGAGTATTCTTATCTTTAAATGTATATATATTTGCTCTTTCTTAGTGTAATATGATGAGTCAATTAATATACAATTCTTCATAAACTCTAGCAGTCCTCAATACCACATGGACTCATGATTTTATGTGGAATCTGGAGGCAGTTATTGGTCTGAATTTTATTTGACCTATAACCGAATTAGCCACCCATCCATATGATCAAGGAGTCGGTATATATACATGAGGTGAGTATCGAATTTAAAACCCAGTATCTATAAATCGAGTTTATTTTTTAAAATTAATATAAGTTATACTCAACTTGAGTACAAATTATCGAGTACAACTCAAATACCCAAATTAAAAAAATTAAAGTGTTCGGGTCTTGAGAAACCCTAGTGAGAGAAACTCTCCCTTCTCTCTAGGAAAAAGCTCAAGAAAACGTTAGAGGGAGGAGGGAGCCCCTCCCTCCCTCCACTCTTTCTGTTTCCAGTTGTTTTAGGTTGGTTTTTTCAGGGTTTTTGTGTTTTCAGTCTGCTAATAAAAGCTGTGGCCGTGACTCTTTGGGATGAATGGCCTTTACCAGGCCTGGTGCCCGTGTCCTTAACCTCTACATATCACGCTGTTGTGCGGGGAGAAGCTTATACGAAGGCGGTGAAGGATATTGGGTGCGTACGGCAATGGTTGGTTTGAGGACCCATGACCCAATCCAGTGTCCCTGACCAGCTGTTTTTAGGCGGTTTACACGACGGGAGGCGCTAACTTCTAGACTTATTAAATGAAGACATGCATGCTTAAGAGGTGCATGTGGGGTTGAGGATGGTTTGGGGTTAGTTTCCGAAAGGTTTGTCTGCTGAGGGGATGGTTTGGGAGGACCTACAACGGGAGCAGGGTTTGGGAGGCTTGCTCTCGGAGGCGAAGATTGGAGTGCGAAGTTTGGGATGCATTCCGGCGAGGATTAAGGACTCTGTTTTCATCCATGGAAAACAGAGGAGGTTTCGGTTGCATGCCAACGTGCATGGGGGGAGACGGTGCCTTTTTCTGGGGTGGAGTCCAGCCGTAGCTCTTGGAGGTTTCTTCATGGATGGTGGTCGGAGGAGGGGATCGGCGACGGTGGTTACAGTCGGGTTTTAGTTTATTTTTGTTGTCGGTCTTTTAGTCTGTTTAGTCTATTTGTCTGTTTAGTTTTTTTCTGGTGCTTTTTAGTCTGTAATAAGGCTTACGGTGAAGGTTTTTCTGTTGCCTGCGTGTTTGTCCGGTTGTGCTTTGAGGATGGCTCATCGGTTGCTCTTTGGAGCTGTTTGTTGCTTACCTGCAGGTTGCAGAATGTGGCAGGAAGCAGGCTGGAGGCAATTACGGGCAGCAGGATAGTAGGGGACAAAGTGGGGCAGACAGTAGATGGGCTTTTGGCGTGGGCAATCGGCGTGGTTTGCATGGTTTTCCTTCTAGGGTGTTTTTAGTTGCTTTTTCTTTTTGTTTTGTCTGTTATGGTTTAAATAAAAATTTGAAATAGGCATTATTCCTTTCCTCTAGGAGGATAAGGGTGGTTTAGTCCCTATCCTTTTTGGAGGATGAGGGTGTTATTCTCCTCCTCTTTTTGAGGGTGGGGTGGTTGTGTTATCTCGTAGACAAGTCGAGATGGACATCTCTGTTTTTACAGAGTCTCGCATCTCAGTATGGCTGTGTCATTAGAGAGTCTTTTGAAGTTTTTAGACAATGTCCGACACAATGAAAGTTGTGTGCGGGGGAGCGTATCACCGATGAGTAGTTGACTTGTAATCAGGGTTTATACCTGTACTTATTGGTCACAGCTGTAACATCCTTCATTCATGAATTGAATTGAAGTCTATTTCAAAAAATAAAAAATAAAAAAATTAAAAGAAAACGTTGGTTTTTCAAAATCCAGTTACCTTGATTTCCAAATTTAAAAAATTTGAGTTCTTTCAAATACCGATCCGGATTAATTTGGACAACTACTTGGACATTGTTACAGGTCCGAGTCCAAATTCGAGTATAGCTGGACACCTAGATTTGTACCTGGGTAAACAGTGTTACGAGAAACAAGAAAGGTTTTACCTTTTTATTCTTACACTAGCGAGGTTTTGCCTTGCCGATGCAATATACATTAGCCAAGCGTGCTTGTCGTACGTATTTAGGCACCAGTACCTAAGGGTTAGCACGGTCTGGTCCAGGGGATGGGAAATTTTCGATCCATTATTTTCCATGGACCGGGCCAGACATCCCTAGGGAACTGTAGTTATCAGTCCAGTTGGTCCAACCATTTAAAAAAAATTGATTAAAAAAATTATTTAAAATATTAAATTAAAATTAAGTGACTTATTAAATGAATATTACATAATAAATTGTACAATTATTAATATATACTAGCACTATATATTATATTTATACATTAAAGAATATAATAATTAATTGATCTAAATATATATAGTTATAGACTTAGTACTAATACTATAACTAATAACTATACTAGTTATGTATTATTAAGTAGCACTTTGGTTAAAGGGAACTTTGTAATTTTTTTTCAGGAATGAAGCTTGCTTATAAATAAAAAAAAAAAAAAAAAACTATATTATTACTAATATACTATATGTTAGTGATAAATTGGTAATACTATATTAAATAATACTCTATGTAGTTATAGTGTTTTAATACTAACATATTAAGTTAACTATATTACTATAAGAAAAACGGACTTTTGTGACCAATTTATTGCAACGAAAAGACTATTCTCAACCAAAATATATAATTAATACTATTATAAATTTATATATATACTATAATTTATACTATAACACTTATAATATGTTAATATATTAATATATACTAGTACTATATATTATAGTTATACATTAAAGAATGTAATTCTTATGTAATATTGTGATATATTAATAATTAATTATATACAATTATTTATATAAATAATATAATATATATTTTTTTCATTCAGTCTAATCTGGGGTAAAAAACTCCTGGACCGGGACCGGACCGAATTCATTTGGTCCTATAAAAATTAGACCGGTCCGGTCCAAAAATAGCCGCTCCGATCGGTTTCAATCTTCGATCCGGATTGGCTGAATCTCACCCCTACCAGTACCATTTCTATCCAACTATTTGCTGATGATGCCCCTCTGCACCAGGCTGGATTAATCCACCCATTTGGCATTATATCTTGATAAAGAAAGCTAAATTGGTCTGGCGATGGGGAAATATCAGATTATTCCAACAAGCCTAGCTAGTGAGTTAATTTGACCGTCGGAACTCCGAAGAACAACGTGCGGTGACACCTCAATATTGCTACAGTCCAAAGTATATTCTCACACGACAGCTAGCTGATTACATCACCAGTGGGCGCGTCACCCATTTTCTTAGCATGGCAATATGAAATAGAAAATTATATTAGTTAAACATTTTGTTTTGGATAAGTAGTCCATCCAGACTCATATAATTATTATCGATTGGAGTTGTTGTTAATTATTTTATTTACATTCAAATATGATATTGGACATCACGCACGATTCAACATGTATTACAAAAATATTTGTCCGTTAGTATTAATCTATTTGAACGTGAAACTTTTCAGTATAAAATATTGTCATAGACTAATATGAAGTCTTCGTCAACTTTTAACGTTTACTGATCTGCTAGCATTGATTTGATTTCTATCTAGCTACCTTCTCTGTTTTTTTCTCTTATCTCTTTCATTCAAATTTCAATGACTTCCCATGTGGTCTTGTAACTAATTTAGTTAACTAACAAATTGCAATTTTTTTTTTCAATATCCTATATTGTTCTGTACGTCTGCTTCGATTCATGTGTGTTCTCTTTAAATTAATATTTTCTTCTTTACACTTAGCAATTAATTACATTTGTTTGAATTTGCATTTGGTGGGAATTCGTGAAGTTTGATTTTTCCAATTTTACAGTAGGTACCATGTGACGCCCCCAAATCTCCACATACGGACACGGGAAAAATCGAGACGTCCGGATGATAACAATATGGGTCACCACCCTATCGACCAGTGCCGAGTGTGTGTAAAAGCAACAAATGTGCACGAAGAAACACGCAGCAGATAGCAAAGTCATATAACTAAGTATCAGAACTTTTCTTAGTTTAATACAAAGCTGTTCAAATGATACATAATAAAATGTTACAAACTACAAATATAGTTTCAAAACCAACTACAAAGCATAGACACCAACTCAGTACTTCGATGGAGCCACATCCTCGGGCTCAATCTCCTCCTCTTCCTCGAACTCTGTACCAAAATCTACGGTACCAAAAATCGTGCCGCAGGTAAGTAAAATCCAAACACCAATAGATAAAAACATATTATAACTCAAACAATATGCATGAAAGAATGCAACGCACATGTCCCATAAAAACCACATTTTTCCACGCACGCCAAAAACTCATTTGGCTAAAAAATATAACTTTTAAAACCAGTCCTCGCCATTATCCCAGATAATGGCTCAAATAAATAAACCACAATTTTCCCAGAAAATGGATTATAAAGCCTCAACACATCCTCGCTATTTTCCCAGAAAATGGCCCATATCCGAAAACCATAAAACCAATCAAATTATGCATGCACCATGATCTCCCATAGGGATCATTCGCACACTCTGGCTCTGTGCCACACCGCAGGTAACAACTATGCATGTGACACCTAAACGAGTGATGCCCAGACTCGCGCCCAGCGCGTCCCTGGCCAGGCCATCCTCTAGTTCCCGCCACTCTAGGGACCACAGAGTCGACGCGACAGCGTTACCGTATCGTGCGATCTGGTCGTCGCCCTGTGACAACCCAGAGGATGTCACTCAGTATTATCCACTCCCGAGTGACCAGAGGAGCTCCACCGAGATAATAATCTATCCCGGCTTGGGCTCGTGAGACACACGCACCCGAAAATCCATTTACGCCAATAAAACATGATTTTTCTCAATTAAAATAAAATGCACGTGCATGCACCATGTAAATGCAATCTCAATGCACAACACAACCAACCAACCATAAATCAACAAACCAAGCAACTCCGTCCTCAATCCATCCGACCCTCGAACTCCTCGGACTCAGTCCGGAATCAACCAACCAACCAGATAAATTATTGTAAGAGCAAAATATATTTAAATCTAAAATTAGAGTTTGGAAAATACTTACATCGCTATATGGTATTTTTTGAAAGCTTGCGGCGTTGCAAACGGCAGAGGAAAAGCAATGTAACAGTGTAATTTACACTGTTGCCGTGGGTAATAAATTACCCACTTTCGAATGGGGACAAACCAAGGCACGAAATTGATAGGAAAATGTCTTGAGATGTTTATGAAGCTAAGGGAAACGAGTTTTGGCCGTAGGTGGTGGTGGAAATGGCGGTTGAAGGCCAAAAAGGGGCTGAACGGAGTTGAGCTCGTGGGAGCTGGTCCAGCAATGGATCGGGGTTGAAATTAGGTGGGTTAGGTCGGCAAGAGGTAGAGGAAGAAGCTGTGAAGAGATGGTGGCCGGAGGTGGTGCGACGGCGCCGGAATCGGCAAAAATCCATGCTGCTTAAAAGAGGCGTAGGGGGCTAACGGTCGGTCGAATGGGGCTGGGATTCGGTGGGGTGGTGCGTCGGCCGGAGGGGAACTGAACGGCAGGGGTGGTGTTGACCACGGTGGCCGGACGACAGGGGGTCAGGGCCGGTCAACTGGCGGCGACGGGGAGAGGGAAAGGGGCTGCTGCGCGTACGCGGGAGAGAAGGAAGAAGAAAGAAGAAGAAAGAAGAAGAAAAGAAAGAAAAGGAAAGAAAAAGAAAGAAAAAGGAAAAAGAAAAAAGAAAAAAAAGAGAAAGGAAAAAGAAAAGATGAGGGAAAAGAAATGAGGTCCAGTTCTCACTCCGGAATCCAAAAACTGATCCACTGAAAACGATTTAAAAAAAAAACATAAAACGACTAAAATAAATTAAACACCGCAGCGAATAAAATAAAACTCAATTAAAATACAATAATTTAAAATAAATAAACCAATATATTAATTAAATTAAAAACACTCATTCAGTGAAAATACACGTAAAAACGGGGTATCACATCCTCCCTCCCTTAAAAACAAATTTCGTCCTCAAAATTTGCAAGATCAACCATCAGCGCCAAACAGATACAAGATACAACTCCGAATATATTTGAGAGATACATATCATTGACAACTCCCAACAAATCCAATGGTTATTAACTTCACACCATAAATCACTAATATCAACGACGTCTCTGCTTTACCTTCCAAACTTTCATCCCATTCCAACTTTGGTAACCTAATAGCCACTTCCAAAGTTAACCATCCATAAACCAAATTGCACAACCAAATGATTAATCTCCCATTAAAATTTCGAATCACTACTAAATCTTCAAAGTCGATACAAAATTTGAATTTCTAAGTATCTCCAAAAATCATACTTTCGTGCGCACTCTGATAACTCATCAAAATACTTAAAGGCTATATCCTTAAAAATTAATATCATGAAGTACAAGCTCAATCCACACCTAATCACAAGAAAACCTTTACCACATTTCCATAGAAAATCGTATGCCTCCAAAAACCACAAATCTCCACTCATTCCTCAGTTGGCCATCGCTGCCCCAAACGAAAACCAACATTCCGCAAAAATACACCCATTGATTGATGACAGAAACCAGTACTAATCAACCTCCAGGCCCTAAATTGAAAACACATAACATCATCCCAAAATACATCTGTCTCTTCTAAAGATAAGGAACATCTCCAAAAAGGCCCAAGTCCTTCCCGGCCAACCAACGAGAGCGCCTATAACTTCTATCTGATATCCCACACTTCAAGCTCATTACCTATATTTTGAATAACATCTAATCTTGCAATAACTAACTCACTATAAACTACCATTGACTTCACCTAGACATAATCGAAACGTTCATGGTAACTCACCCACCTACTTGTACTCTCTAAAACTCTAGTTTTAGTACAACTAATTCCTTCAATAACACTTCACAAATAAATCTCAAGACAGGCCATACTATTTAAATCTTCAATCCATCAAAAACTATTAAACAACACTCATGGATCCTACTGCTTTATTACTTCATACATATGATTATGCTACCCACCTTTGATGCATAAGTTTCAACTTCCAAGATTTATTACTTCATACACCACACATGGTGACCTAACGATCTCTTTTCAAGTTAATTAACCATATCCCCAATTCTCCCAACTGGATACTTGATCTCCAAAGAAAAGTATAGCCTCACCAATTTAAATTCCTATGACTTCAAGTCGCAATTAATTCTCAAGATGAACACAACAATCGTTTCAAACCACCATCCCAATGGGTAACCCGTTTCGATTGCACATTCCGTTCAACTTACCAAACGACTCAAAGCCAAAAATCTCTTGAATTTAATATTACCACATAGATTCCTCTTCAACTCCTACCAAGCCAAAAAAATAGATGAGACTAGGACCAGCACTCTCCGAAATCCATACATACGTACCATTACAACTCATCGATTCCATGCACTCTTAGCCAACACCAAAAATCATTCAAACGTACAAGTGATCCATTATCACATTTCCATCATTTGGACTTATATCCTCAACTCAGCAAGAATCATTCCTAAATCTACTCAACTTATATCCTTAAATCAGCAACTAGCCATTGCTTAAAGTTTGGTACCGAGAATGACCTTAAACCTGCTAAGAATCCATTCCCAAAAGTCTACGGATCATATAACCTCAAATTCAATCGTATTCAATACCAACACAAAATCTACTATTTCCAACACCCTGATGGACCTATACCTTTCGAATCGATAAAATCATTTCCTAAGATCTGCTACTACAACCTCGAGTTAACAATAATTATTTTCTAAACTTGCTTGATATCTTCAATTCTCAAAGAAATCTACTCTAGAAAAAAAAAATTTCATATCAATAACTCAACTCTAATCAATCCCATTTTAATGGTTACAAACTAATCACTCACTAGAGTAGATCAAGCTACAGCACTAGGTCTGTAAAACTAAGAACTCACTTCTTATTATAAAACAGTCCTTCAATTCTGCAATTCTAAAACCTTAAATCAAATAAGAATCATCGTCCGGAACTTCTAAGATCAATGAACTTACATCCCATAATAGAAAAAAAAAGAAGACTCCCAAATCTTTCAAATTCTAAAACATTAATAGATAATAAATCATTTTCTGAAATTCTCAAGATTGGTGGCTTTAATCTAAAACATTCACCTTAAATTCATAATGCCCATATCTCGAACTGAAAGCAGTTTTGGGCACATCATTGTCTCTTATCCTCAATTGGTAGTATCCTGACCTCAGATCAATCTTCGAGAACACAACTGCTCCTTGAAGCTGATCAAATAATTCATCGATCCGTGAGAGATGATATTTATTTTTGATGGCCACCTTATTTAATTCCCGATAATCGATACACATACGGAGGGTTCCATCTTTCTTTTTAACGAATAGCACTGGCGCACCCCACGGCGAAGTACTAGGTTGAATGAACCCCTTATCTACTAGCTCTTGCAACTAAACTTTTAACTATTTCAATTCAGCCGGTGCCATGCGGTAAGGAGCTTTATGTACAGGAGCCGCTCTAAGTTCAAAGTCTATAACAAACTCCATTTCACGAACAGGGGGTAGACCAGGCAAATCATCTACAAACACATCGGGAAGTTCTTTCACAACTGGAATATCTGCTAAAGTCTTCTTCCCAGTTGGCGTAGACACCATTTGAACCAAAAAGGCATCCGCTCCACAAGCAATATCTCTTTTTGCTTGAATTGCTGATATAATTACCGGCTTTTCTTTTAGCTTACTCCCCGCAAATTCCAGACAATCACCATCTAGAAGCTAAAAGCTAATTACCCGACTTCTGCAATTAATACTCGCAGAATATCGGTATAGCCAATCCATCCCAAGGATGATATCAAAACCCAACAGCTTAAACACCACCAAATTAGCATCCAAGAACCTTCCATCAAAATATAATGGGCAACCCAAGGCCACCTAATTACTCATCCGAATCACGAAATCTAAAACTCGAAATTTAATTATTTCCCCCCAAAGCTTGTTGAACCTAACACATTAATTACCATAAACTTATTTTCCTAAAATCTATAAGGCCCCAAACTTTAAAACTTTCCTGAAACCTCATAAAATCTATCATTGAAATTTGTTGAACTTACAACCTACTACTTTATAGACCATTTCATAAACTCCACGGAACCAAAGAACTCAATTATTCTACTTCCCTAAAAGATCACCCAGATCATGCCATTCTCTCCAAGCCTCGAGAATATAAAAAAAAAAACAAACCACACAAGGCATTCATCATGAAAGATTAGATTAGACCCATACCTGCCATGACTCCAGCATTCTGAGTCTCCGTAACCTCGCCTCCAACGGTACCAAGAGTCACTGCGCACATTTGAGCCCGAGCTAATTGCCTCTGGTTAGTTCTACCACTGCGACGAGCTCCACGGCTTTCTTGAACTCGACTAGGGCACTCACGAGCAAAATGCCCCGTCTGACCGCATTCAAAACATTGGTTACTACCAAGACGACACTCGCCTCCATGAGCTCTATTACATATGCCACAAACTGGAACTCGGCCTCCAATACGCACACCGGGGGCTGCCAACGATTGGATTCCTATCCTCTGCATAAAATTTTGTGGCGATCCAGAACTGCTTCCTTCACCATCAATGTTCAGCCTCTTCTGACCTAGAGGGGTGTCCACACTCAAACTAACCTCACGCTCTGCTAGAGTGGCCAAATCAACTAATTCTTGAAAAGTTGTAATCTGGTGGCAAACTACCATTTTGCATATATCTGGTTGCAAACCTTAAATAAAATTCCCTTAAACACATCCTTAAAGTTCGCTGAACCTACACTCTCCTATCCTATAGCCTCGTTACATAAATTCTACAAAACCTTGACCTCAATCATCTTAAGCGACTTAAAGCTAATTCCTCTCCTCATTGCTACGTGAGTTCCCACCTTACAAAGATTGCTTAAACCATGACATTCCCTTCAAACCTCAACATCATACAAGCAAACCACATCGCTAAAAATTCAAACCTACTACACTAAATGTTCATGCCTAATAATAGTATCCTCGATTATACCGCCTTCCTGCCACAACACAACCCTTACCCCCTTTAAGAAAAAGAATAAAACCAACAACATAAAACCAAAACCAAAACCGAAACCACATAACAAGAAACAAAAAGAAACCAGCATGCAATAACATAACTAAAAAAAAAAAACAAGCAAACAAGCTCAAACAAATTCAAAACAAATAAAACACGTCAAATAGCAACTTTACTTAAAATAAATTTTAAAACACAACTTTAAAAACATTCTGGTACTACCTACGGGACATGTGGTTTTACCCAGAGCCAAACCGCTCTGATACCACCTGTGACGCCCCCAAATCCCCACATACGGACACGGGGAAAATCGAGACGTCCGGATGATGACAACACGGGTCACCACCCTATCGACGAGTGCCGAGTGTGTGTAAAAGCAACAAATGTGCACGAAGAAACACGCAGCGGATAGCAAAGTCATATAACTAAGTACCAGAACTTTTCTTAGTTTAATACAAAGCTGTTCAAATGATACATAATAAAATATTACAAACTACAAATATAGTTTCAAAGCCAACTACAAAGCATAGACTCCAACTCAGTACTCCGGCAAAGCCGCATCCTCGGGCTCAGCCTCCTCCTCTTTCTCGAACACTGCACCAAAATCTACGGTACCAAAAATGGTGCCGCAGGTAAGTAAAATCCAATAACCACTAGATAAAAACATATTATAACTCAAACAATATGCATGAAAGAATGCAACCCACATGTCCCATAAAAACCACATTTTTGCACGCACGCCAAAAACCCATTTGGCCTAAAAACATAACCTTTAAAACCAATCCTCGCCATTATCCTAGATAATGGCCCAAATCAATAAACCACCATTTTCCCAGAAAATGGATCACAAAGCCTCAACACATCCTCGCCATTTTCCCAGAAAATGGCTCGTATCCAAAAACCATAAAACCAATCCAATTATGCATGCACCATGATCTTCCTTAGGGATCATCCGCACACTCTGGCTTTGTGCCACACCGCAGGTAACGACTACGCGTGTGACACCTAAACGAGCGATGCCCAGACTTGCACCCAATGCGTCCCTGGCCAGGCCATCCTCTAGTCCTCGCCACTCTAGGGACCACGGAGTCGACATGAAAGCGTTACCGTATAGTGCGATCCGGTCGTCGCCCTGTGACAACCCAGGGGATGTCACTCAGTATTATCCACTCTTGAGTGACCAGAGGAGCTCCACTGAGATAATAACCCATCCCGGCTTGGGCTCGTGAGAAAAACGCACCCGAAAATCCATTTAGGCCGATAAAATAGGATTTTTCTCAATTAAAATAAAATGCATGTGCATGCACCATGTAAATGCAATCTCAATGCACAAAACAACCAACCAACCATAAATCAACAAACCAACCAACTCCGTCCTCAATCCATCCGACCCCCGAACTCCTCGAACTCAGTCTGGAATCAACCAACCAACCAGATAAATTATTGTAAGGGCAAAATATATTTAAATCTAAAAGTAGAGTTTGAAAAATACTTACAGTACTATACGGTATTTTTTGAAAGCTCGCGGTGTTGCAAATGGCGGGGGAAAAGTAACGTAACAGTGTAATTTACACTGTTGCCGTGGGTAATAAATTACCCACTTTCGAACAGGGACAAACCAAGGCACGAAATTGATAGGGAAATGTCTTGAGATATTTATGAAGCTAAGGGAAACGAGTTTTGGCTGTAGGTGGTGATGGAAATGGCGGTCGAAGGCCAAAAAGGGACTGAACGGAGTTGAGCTCGTGGGAGCTGTTCCGGAAACGGATCGGGGCTAAAATTAGGTGGGTTAGGTCGGCAAGAGGTAGAGGAAGAAGCTGTGAAGAGATGGTGGCCGGAGGTGGTGCGACGGTGCCAGAATCGGCAAAAATTCGTGCAGCTTAAAAGGGGTGTAGGGGGCTAACGGTCGGCCGGATGGGGCTGGGATTCGATGGGGTGGTGTGCCGGCCAGAGGGGAACCGAACGGCAGGGGTGGTGTCGACCACGGCGGCCGGACGGCAGGGGGTCAGGGCTGGTCAACTGGCGGCAATGGGGAGAGGGAAAGGGGCTGCTGCGCGTACGTGGGAGAGAAGGAAGAAGAACAAAAGAAAGAAAAGGAAAGAAAAAGAAAGAAAAAGGAAAAAGAAAAAAAGAAAAAAAAAGAGGAAAGGAAAAGAAAAGATGAGGGAAAAGAAATGAGGTCCAGTCTTCACTCCGGAATCCAAAAACTGATCCGTCGAAAACGATTTAAAAAAAAAACATAAAACGATTAAAATAAATTAAACACCGCATCGAATAAAATACAAACCAATTAAAATATAATAATTTAAAATAAATAAACCAATATATTAATTAAATTAAAAATACTCATTCAGTAAAAATACACGTAAAAATAGGGTATCACATACCATGAATGCATGCTTAGCTGGTCAAGTTTTACTTGGGAATTGTTAAATTTAAGAAAGACTTGAGTGTAGACTAATGTGAATGGTTGTTCACTAATTAAGAAGGAACTATTTATGAGAACAGATGGATCCTATATATATATTGTACATTTCCGTCATGACCTGCAACTTCAGATCTGTTCATGATCATTCCCAAAACCTAAAAACAAGCTATAGGCCAGCACCTAATTCTGTTACTTTATCCACGTCTAACTTGCAGCTTGCTCGAGTTTATAAGGTGCAGTTCACTACTTTATGAATACGCGCATTCTATTTTTCTTTAAGGGAATACGTATTTTCAGTTTTTTTATTCTTTGCTTTAATACATTTCCTTAATTATAATCAGCAACCAGATAATTTAAAGGCCTCCTACCAGCAGCTGCTAATTATATATATCCATCTAGTGTCTGGCATTCTTTGGTGTGATTTTTACTCATGTTTATAGTTAGTCATAAGTAATTTTTTGGTCATAGATTCTCTCCAGTTATTTATTTTATTTTTTTAATATCAAAATTAGAAAGACTAATAAGCAGGAAGATATATATATACTAGGTGAAAATAATGTGTAATGCACATTTGCTTAGTTTAAATTTAATTGTTTTTGTTAAGAATTAATTTTTTATTAATAAAAACGTAATGTTTTTGACTAATTAAATAACTAACGATGTAATGTATATATAATTAATAATGAATAATTACACATTGTGATATATTATAAAAGAATTGTATTAATAGAATCTATAGTATGGTCCTATAAATAAACATTACCCATAGTTTTATGAAAGCTATTTGAGATAATTTTAATTCTAAGATGATGATTCAACATTTTCCTCATCTTGCATTACTTCAATAGAGAGGATATTAACATGCCTATATTTTTTTTCTCATTCAATCTCTCTGGATCTATATAAACTTTAATCTTCCAAATTTGTTTTTTATAATTTCTCCACAACGCTTTTAACATATGGTCGACGCTCCTATAAAATAAATTTTGAATAGCAGATTAATCAATGATAATTTCTACACATCATACTTATTTTATTTATTTTTTATAATAAATATGTAGTGTATAGATGATAAGTAGAACAACTTAATAGTTTAATAAAAATAAAATAAAATAATAAATAATAAATAATATTAAAATATATAAAATATATAATATGAAATGATAAGTAACATTTTTTATAAATTAAACAAATAATAACATTACTATTGAGATTATAGATATCATTTATAAAATAAAAATAGTAATTAGCCCAAAGTACAAAAGAATAAAAAATCTTTAGGCTTAAAGAAAAGTATTAAAAGAAAACTTTTAAATAGAAATTGTCATGCTCATTAAAGGATCCATAATTAATCCCTTTAATGGATGTAGAAATTAATGTGTTTTTGATCGGCCTTTACTTATGTGCATTTTTAACACCTTTTGTAAGTGCCTCTTTTTCTTGGAGAATGAAGTTCTTTTATTAGCATTTGAAATTTTTTTTAACATCCTTTTATGTGCCCTTTTTTTCTTGGACACTGAAGTTTTTTCTTTTTTTTTTTTTAATTAGCATTTAAAATTTTTATATTTAAAATTATATTTACCGTTGTTGAGTATTATTTTAAAAAATTTAATAAGAAATTTAATATTTAAATAAAAAAATTAATTTTCAAATAATAAATTTTTCTTTTTTTACAAAATAAAAATATTAAAAAAAATTTTAAATAAAAATTGTCACGTTTATTAAATGATCCATAATTATTTTCTTTAATGGATGGTAGAAATTAATGTATTTTTGACTAGCCTTTGCTTATGTGCATTTTTAACACTCTCTGCAAGTGTGACTTTTTCTTGGAGAATGAAGTTCTTTTATTAGCATTCGAAAATTTTTTTTAACATCCTTTACTTGCCTTTTTTCTTTTTGGATATTGAAGTTTTTTTTTAAATTAGCATTTAAAATTTTTATATTTAAAATTATATTTACAGTTGTTGAGTATTATTTTAAAAAATTTAATAATAAATTAATATTTAAATAAAAAAAATTTAATTTTCCAATAATAAATTTAAATTTTTTTTAAAAAAATGCAGATACTTATTTTTATTGTCTGCAAGTACTTTGTCTTTAAAAACTGTAGATGTTGTTCCAACGACGCATTAAATACCATTTAAGGTCTTCAACAACTGAACCCAGTTTAGCTATAATCTGCTGTAGTTTTCATTTATAATGCAGAGAGACAAACTATGACACATTGATTGAACTGTTTGAAGAGACAAGTTCATCAGATATTACGGTCACTATTCCGCTTTTACCAAACACTACTGCTCATAGCTCACACTTTCTGTCGAAATGATAAGGGTGCTTCTGTGATGCAACTTGTCTGCACTCCAAAAGGATCAAACCTGCCAATAAGTAGCACACCCAAGAGTCCTACGGGTGGGCAATGGGGCCCCACACCCCGCCCCCGCATGGGCGGGGGCAGGGCCCCCCGCTCCGCATCTAGTTCCCCTAGCAGGGGCGGGGGGCAAGGAAGGCTCAACTCCGCCCCGCATTTCTCCATCCCCGCCCCCTATATATATATATATTATATATATATATAAACATAAATATTTATATATATAAAAACATAAATATATGTTTATATATAAATAAAAATATATCTTTATATTTTACAAATTGTGTATATATAAATATATATATCACAATTTGTTAGACTTGTTTACAAAGTATGCATTAACTAATTTAAAAACTATATAGTTTAAAACTACTACACTACAACTTACATAAAATATGCACTAGAAAATTTAAAAACTATATAATTTTTAAATTATAATCATTTACAAAATATATCACAATTTGTTAGACTCGTTTACAAAGTATGCCTTAACTAATTTAAAAACTATATAGTTTAAAACTACTACACTACAACTTACATAAAATATGTATTAGCAAATTTAAAAACTACATAATTTTTAAATTAGAGTCATTTTACAAAATTTAAATTTACAATTTGGATCTAAAAATATATTTTTTTTTATCACCTTTAGATTTAAAAATAATTTTTAAATATAATTAAATGTAATTTATAATTGAAGTGAAAATAAAGCAGGGTGGGGCTGGTATCTGCTCCGCACCCTACCTAGCGGGGCGGGGCACCCCGCCCCGGTGATGCGGGGGCGTCCCCCCCGCCCCGGTAATGCGGGGGCGGGGGACGGATGGGAAATCCTTACCCCCGCTCCATGCGGGACGGGGTGCGGGGAGGGGGCTACCCCATACCGTATGGTGTGGGTAGCACCCCTACTCAGGAATATTAATAAGTTAAAAATTAAAATACTTCGAGAAACAAATACTGTTCGGCCAACACAAAGTTGCTACTATGTAAAATTATTTATTGCGTTAAAGATTTAAATTGATAGATAAATATAAAATTAATTATTTGTATTATATATATTTTTAACACTCATCTTCAAATGTGCGCTAGACTGCCTTTCAATAATTAGACATAAAAAAAAAATTTGTAAATAGAAGTAAAATAATTTTAATTATAATATTTTATTTGAATTTTGAGATATAAAAAAGTAAAAATTAAAAAAAAATTATCAATTTAATATATTATTATAATATAATTTTTTAATATTATATTTGTTTAAGATTTGAAAAAAATTAAATTATTTTTTATATTTTGTGTAGAAGTTTGCAAAAGTTATAATGATTTATAAATGATTAGATGAAAACGTTAAATATTTGAAATATAAAAGTGTTTGTATTTAAAATTTTAAATGATATTTGATAATGAGATGAGATGAGATAGAATGAAATGAAACCTCTTCCAATATTTTGCCCAATATGTAAAATATTTGATTAAATATGATAGAATATTCAGAGATGATTCAAATTCAGAACATTTATTTTGATACAATGTAAAATTATTAATTATTCTAAAAGTTTAAGAGAATAAATATATTTAATTATTTTTATTATATTTTTGATAATTACCTTTGAAACCTCTCGAGACAGCTACGTGGAGACAAGTTGAATCAAGACCCTCATGTTCTAAACCTACCAACCAGGAGTGATTCAAAAGGATCTTCACCACATCCAGGTGGCCATTACTGCAAGCCACAAAAAAGGTTTTCAGCATTAAGTTTACAAGGAAGGTGCCATGGGATTCGTCTCCAATAGCAGCTTTAAGACCTGAGTTTGACCGTGACGACAAGTTTCATGGAGTGGAGTCTCTAACTTAGCATTCTCTGCCTTGACGAACAATGGGCACAACTTCAAAACTTCCTTCACCAACTCAGTGTGTCCCAATCTTGATGCCCAGTGTAACACTGTGTTCCTTGATTCAACTGTTCTTTGATCGTGAAAATCTTCATTCTCGCGAGCCAAATTGATGAAAGTGTTTTTATCGTTTCTTGTGACGGCCACCATTAGTCTTGGATCCATTTCTGTAAGCTTCTAAGACTATTGTTTCTTCTTCTTCAATCACTGTTCCTTCGTTTCCACTTCTTTGCAGACCAAGAACCGAAAGCCCTATCCCAACTGCTAAACTTTTCACTTGCCAAAGCAACCTCATGGGTCATATAGTTCTCCCTCTCGCTCTATCTATTCGGCTCCTATTTCGCAACCAACAATAACTCACAGAACAAACCTACCTCTTTGTCCAAAACCCATGTCCCGATCTCTGAATCCACCCTCGCTTCTTGCGCTCTCTTCGAGTCCACCAACGCCACCCTCCTCCAAAAATCCACAAGTACTTCAGGTTAAATTGTTTTTCCTCACAGTTTTGATGAAAGTTTTCACCTTTTTCGCCCAAGTAACTGAAATTAGTGCTTGGAATGGACATGCAGAGGCACGTGGTGGTGTGCATTGAGAACGAGGGCCTTGTGGCGTACATGTGGAGTAAGAGGCAGGAGCTTGCGGAGAAGCCCAAAGGGATCTTCGAGAACGTTGACATGACTCTTTCAAAGGCTTACTCCAATATGTGCAAAAGGGTCACGATCTGGAACCGAATGGGATGAAAACCATAGGTCATCGTCTCTTTCCCTCTTCCCTCATGTTGCGCCGCTCAACCCCTCCTCAATTTTGAAAATTTTCTTTGCCATCTGTTTGCTCTTTAGCAAACCAGTCCGTGGTCTTCCTTATTTCTTTCTTTTTTATTTTTATTTATCTCTCCTACTGCTTGTTGTTGTAGCCACTTCTTCCCTCTCCCATTTCTTTGTTTTCTTTTCCTCTTCTTGGTTGTTTGGCCTTGTTCATCCTCTTCCCTTGGTGTGCCGCCCGTGAGTTGCTTGCCACAACCTTAGCTCCGCGTGGCCATGCTTCCCTTTGCATCTTCTCGCCGCAACACCCCGCCCCATTTTTTCTTCTCTCTCAAATCACAAAAACCCACTCGGGTATGGAAACCCAGCCGCTTGCCACCACCCTGCTGTGTCGCAGTGAGCATCCCTCTGATCTTTCTCTATTTTCATTCTCCCTCTGTTTCTCCTATCTCTCAGTCGCCACCGACGCTTCTAGCTACCATCACTCGACGTTGCAACTAAGCCCTTTTGTTTGCAAACTCTTGTTCTGTACAACAATAACAATAGCATTGGTAAAATTACAAGCAAATAAAAGAAAAACTAAGGTAGAAAATGAATTTATACATGAATGCCATCTGCTTCTCTGCAAACCAATTTCCCAGGTTTTCTGCAAACTAGTTTAGAGTTTGGGTTCTTTCCGTTTTCGTGTTTTCTTATAGTCTTTGTTAAGCAGACGTTTGACTGCTTGGAAAACTGAGCAATTAAATTCTTTGTATTCGGTTTCATGTCGTTTTGGTTTCCAAGGAATTAAAGAGTCTTGAACTAAGAAGCTGTATTTACCAATTTTACCGTATTTGGATGCGAAGGTTAACTTTTTTGACTGTATGGATGGCCTTAACTTTAACCAAAATCTGTTAAAACAATAAAAATATGTTAGATAGTCACTTTTTATGTATAAAGATAAAGATATAAAATGACACTCGTATGAGATTCCTAAGCAGTGCCCCGCATATCTAGATATTTAAATTTGTATTTATTTTTCTCAAAATTGAACTATTTAATTTACATAGAAAGTTTGGGAGAATTTCAATTTGTAATCTTAATCATGATGTTCTCGTATATATTGCACAATTTTTGGTGAAATTGGTTTTGCTTCTATATATCCTGAAAATTAGCACTTATGTTTTCCATTTTTCTAGGACTCAATAGATCGAGACTTTTGTACATGCATGCATGCTACTGAAAAAAGTTCGTGGGGTCGCCAAGAGAACTATTTTGGAGGTTTATTCTTTAATTTGGACATTAAATCTTAAGGTTTAGCCATGAGTAACCAGCTTACTGGAGGTCGCCAAGAGAACGGTCGGATGCGGTTAGTACGTAGTGTATTTATCTTCTTTTTCTTGGCATGTGCAAACGTTTTTGCATACATATATACATATATTATACATATATATATATATATATAGCAACTTCTAGATTGGTAGTATCAATATTGTAAATTAAGCATTTATCATAGGATTTTGTATGGCTGAAAGGAACCTTATAACTAACTATATTTAATTAGGTGCCTTTGGGGCCATTGGAGTCGATCTGACAATTAATCATGGTTATTTTGATCACTGCTTGTTTGATCCTTTTTGCGCAGGGATCCGGATATTGAGGATCAAATTCTCGTTAAAGAATTAGTTAAGATGTCAAAGAAGAAAACTGGAAAGAGGCAACTTCCAAAGTGGACTGTAAAAATTCTTGATCCAGAAGGAGAGTTCCTTCGAATCTGGAAATTGATTTTCTTAGTGTCGTGCGTGTTTTCGGTATCAGTGGACCCTTTGTTCTTTTACCTTCCGGTGATTAATGAAGAAAAAAAGTGCGTTGCTTTTGATAAAAGATTACACATCATAAGCCTTTGTTTGCGAACTGTCCTGGACTCGATTTCGCTTGTGAAAATCATCTTACATAGACGAGAATGCTCGTCTACAAGGACAAGATGGAGTAGTTACAGATGCTTGGCCAATAGCAAAGAGGTACTTGTGGTCACGCTCATTCGCGATTGATGTCCTCTCAATTCTTTCAATCCCACAGGTAATTAATTAGCTAGTGTCACTACTGAGCTTAATAATTTGCATGGTTTAAGCAGTATACTGCATGCATGCATGCGGCCTTTAACTAACGTACGTAAATACAAAATTGTATATCCTCCAGGTGCTAGTTCCAATTATTTTTTCAGAAATGAGAGGTTCCAATGCTTTGAACACCAGAAAAATGCTGAACGCTGTTGTCCTATCCCAATATGTGCCAAGAATAACTCGTATCTATCTGTCTTGGAGAAAAATCAGGAAGCATACAACCCTCCCTCTAATTATCATAGCGGCGAAAGCTGGATTCAATTTGTTTCTGTATACTGTTCCCAGTCATGTAAGTTAATTTATTATCATTATCGATCCGTCTCATACTCATACTACTGCTAATTAACTTTCGATCGGCGGATGAATCATTCTCATCAAGTTTGAAATTGAATTAATAATCTATTTTGTGAATAATAATTGTTTCTTATTATATTGAAATCGATTCGGACGTACTTACAGATGTTGTGAATCAATTTCAATTATTTAAATCCTCATCTAATTCTTATTTCTAATTATTAAACTGATCTGCTCCATGAGTATATCAGGCTTTTATCTGATCTATCTCTTTTAAGTTTTAAGTACTGGGTGCTTTTTGGTACTTTTTCTCCATCCAACGAGAGACGGCTTGCTGGCACTTAGCGTGTGAAAATTCTATTGGATGTAATCGTAGTTCTTTGAACTGTGATCACGGTTCTAGAAATTACACGTTTTTAAATGATTATTGTCCCGTAGAGAAAGAAAATCCAACAATGTTTGATTTTGGAATATTCCTTGAAGCAATCCAATCTGGTACGGTGGCATCCATGAATTTTACGCGGAAGTTCTTGTACTGTTTTTGGTGGGGCCTGCGAAATTTAAGGTTTGGACAGTATTTTTGTATTTTCACAATGAGTTATGCATTTGGATTCAGTGAGAGGATACTGAATCCGGTCTGGTTTAATTTTCTAAGAAAGGTAACATGGAAAAGATAACTCATCATGTATAAGCTGTTATATGATACATATACATATATATATATATATATATATTTATATATGAACTTATGCTCATATTCTATATATAGAACACACAAAAATAATTAATTTAGTCAATGTTGCTCAAACAAGAATTATACATGAAGAAATGCATCTTCGATTTTTTTGATTATGGTCTTTGTTTATTGGGTAGTGTTACTATGCCCCTCAATTTGTTCGCTTGGTGTCTCTCCTAATGCAAATTGCATTTTTCTTTTTCTTTTTTTACTTTTTATTTCAAACATTTTTTAAACATGTTTAAACATTAAAAAAAAAAAACTAATATACTAATAGTCACTTCCTTAACTATTAAGTAAAAAATTTATTAAAAAATAAAATAAAATACATGAGCGGTCAAATTGAAGATGTAAACTCAGAGTGCATATATAGTATCATTTCCTAGCTTGTTTATTATCATATTGTTTTAGGCGTGCGATTGTATGCTCTCTGTTTCCTATATATATATCTCAAGACCTACACGCTCATACAGGTCTATTCTTAACTTATATACTCTAACATATATATATGAACCATTCTTTGCTTATTTGAGCATCATATATATATGTATATGTGTTTTATATTAAGCATTTATGATATTTCCATCTTATACATTAGAATTGATCCAATTTTAGCAGTTCTCTTGGTCAAAACCTTCAAACAAGTCCCTATTTTTGGGAAAACTGCTTCACAGTTTTGATTTCGATCTTTGGCTTGCTTCTACTTTTGTACTTCATTGAAAATTTGCAGGTTAGTGTTATGTGATCTCTATTTTTTTTTTTTTTTATAAGTTCCAAAGCACATCCTTATTTCTATAATTTTAGGTGAGTGAGAGATGGTTTCTATAAACATTAATAGAACACAATATGCACTAGTAATATTTATAAGTATATAGTAATAAAATTCATGATCTGAAAAGGAAGATTATGGCTGTATTTGGTAAGTTAAGTACTATTATTCACAAACTATTAATTACTTTCTCAATACTATTAATTTATTACTGTTTATAGATTATTTAAGATCATTCAGCATCCAAATGTAGCCTATGTGTTTAAATTATTAGGTTTTTTAAGCTGTATTTGGTGCAATTATGTGCTGGTCACATATTGCATCTACTCTATCATTGATATCTTCTTTTTCTTTTTCTTTTTTTGTAAGAATAATAAAAAATCGCTGATATATCTTTTTAAGTGCCTCTGCTTTTTTCTTTGTACTGTATATAAAATTTTATTTTTGTACTTTAATTCGATGAGCAATCTCGATCGATCCTTCCATACCTTCCCTTGTGATCTTGATTTGGTTTTTCTTGAAATGAAACAGCTAGCCATATTAATTTTTTGGATTAATTGCCAGCATGCAATATTTTGCAAAATATTTAGACATTAATTTTGAAATCAATAGGAGTGTTAATTTAGGTTGAGAAACAGAAAATTAAAGTTGTGCAGCTAGCAAGAGGTTATATATTTTAAGTGGTTATATTTGTAATTTTTTTTGTTGATTTTATTTCTTGGGAGATGAAGTAGTAATTTATCACTAAGATTTAAAGCGAACTTGTTATTTAAACAGATGTATATGCAGTGGGAGACACAGAAACAGTTGAAGACATACATGGATAAGACTGATATTGCAAAGATGAGAGGTAAAGAACAAAGTGTGCAGTTCTGGATAAAAAGAAACGAGCTCCCTCGCCCTATAAGATATAAGATCATGCACCACATCAAACCAAGACTACAGGAAAAAAAGAATGACATAGATGCGGATAATCCATTCCCTCACCTTCCCATATTACTTAGACAGGAGATTAAGCACTATCTTTGCTTGCCCATGCTAAAGAATGTGAGTGTTCCTTTTTCTTCAATCTATTTATTTTTTTGTTGAGCAAAAAAAGTATAATTAAGTTCAATCAATAATTATTTTTCTTCGAAAGAAAATTGAAAATACAAAATGGAGAGTTGAAATCTTACTCACAGAATATAGTGTACGTACATGATGGATAGGCAATATGATTTTGAATATTATAATATTTAAAATGATATGTTTAGGGTAACTACGATGAGAAATGATATTTTGTTGGGGTCCGCGGTCTAGACCCCAAACATCTAGTCCTCCACACCGATGGTGGCCTTGTGATGACCGAACCTTGGTTCCTCTCTTGCTTGGTTCACGTGCAAAGGTGGCCAATATGACCACTTGGGGATGGTGGGGTTAAGTGTTTAGGCTAATATGGGTGTATGGAGTGATGGGAGAATGAAGAGGGATGGTGTGGTTCAAGGGTATAATGGGTGAAGCCAACTAATATGGAAAGTTGACAAACGCAAGTGGTGGGCGATTTTGGGGCTTGGATGGATTGGTTGAGCAAAACTCACTTTAAACTCCTCAAGAACAATGATGAACACGCATGAACACAATGAAGAACATGCATGAACAATGAAGAACACTTAAGAACAAAATGAAGAACACTCAAGAACAATAAGAAGAACGCTCAAGAATAATATGAACACTCAAGTGCAAAATGAAGAACATTCAAGGACAATGTGAAGAATGCTCAAGAACAACGAAGAACACTCAAGAACAATAAGAAGAACGCTCAATAACACTATGAACACTCAAGTGTAAAATGAAGAACACTTAAGAACGATATGAAGAACACTCAAGAACGATATGAAGATACTAATGAACTCGAATGAACAAACACATAAAAAGGATAATCAATACTTGATTCACGGATTGCACAAGTAATGAATAAACCTTATAGATTGATAAACACAACTTGGATTCACGAATTGCACCAAGTTGCAAGAACAAGATAGATTGAATCACACTTATTCACGAATTGCAAAGTGTGATTCTCTCTTTGGGATTCATGAATTGCACCCAAAAAGCCCAAGTGCGAAAGCACCAGTTTGTGATCTCTCTAACAAGAGAGCCTTCCCTCTAGGAGTTTTGCCAAAGCTATGCCAAATGAATTCCCTCTCAAGCAAATGAGAGAGGTCCTATTTATAAGGAAAAACAAAGTGGAAACCCCAAAAAGGTCCCTAGAAAATAAATAAACAAAGCAAATAAAATAAACAAGATAATGGCCATGGCCCATGGTGGGCTAGGTGGTCAAGCGAGAAATGATTTTTGGTATATGTGAACGATTGGATTAACTGGTTTGAGTCAGAGGCATGTGTAGGGATGGTGGTGAGTAAGGATGGTGGTAGAGTCCCGCCTACGATGCTCGCAGCGTACGGATGGTGGTAAGCAGAGATGGTGGTAAAGTCCCGCCTGTGATTCCCACCTACGATGCACGTGTAGGGATAGTGGTAGAATCCCGCCTGCGATTCCCACCTACAGTGCTATGATGGTTTGGTTAATGGGTCATTTTCTGGAAAAATGACGAGATTGGATTTTCGGACTATTATCTGGGACAATGGCAAGTAATGTTTTAAAAGAAATGTTTTGGGCCAAAAATGGAATTTTGGCGCCTGTGGAGAATGTGGATTTTTTGGACATATGCATATGGCATCATGTTCATGCATTTCGTTATTGTATAAATGTATTTTTTATCTTGAGGTTTGTTAGATTATTACTTACCTGCGGCACCATTTTGGTACCATAGCTTTTGATGCAGAGGTTAAGGAGGAGGAGGCTAAGCCCAATGAGGTAGCTCCGCCAGAGTATTGATTTGGAGTAGTTTTGCATTGGAAATTTTCTCTATTTGGTTTTATGATATGTAGTTGGTATTTGAAACAGTGTTGAACTTGTAATATTTTATTACGTGTGTCTTAAGCGAGTTTATATTTAAACAAAATTCTGGTACTTAGTTATAAGACTTTTATTATCCGCTGCGTAGTTTATTTGTACACATGTTGCATGTACATACACTTGGCACTAGGCGACGGGATGTGTGACCCGTGTTGTCATCATCCCGACGTCTTAATTTTCACGTGTCCGTATGTGGGAGTTGGGGGCGTCACAAAATATGAGAGAATGGAATGTTAAAATCTGTGAGTCTCATCCTCTATTTATAGATAATGAAGTGTCACCATATAAATATCACAACTTTTAACTTTTGACTTTTCAACTAACAATTACTTGTTCAAAGGTCACGAGGTTTCACTTAAATACCAAGAGGTATGCCTAGCCTAGTGGTCAGGCTCCAGCATTGATCCGCATCTCCAAAAGTGCCTTTTCAATTAAATTGATTTTTGAAGCATTGCACCATATTTAAGTGCCTATTCGGCCATGTGCAACTACCAAAGTGTTGTGACTGTTTGGCCCAAATGCAAGGCTTGGCCAGGCTAAGCACTAATTTGTCAGTCCAAGTTCAATACTCTACTTATTTTACAAAATAAATCAAAGTATATTTATGGAGTTTTGAACTCCTACCATTTCATTTGAAAACACTTCATTACTACATAACCAATACATCTCTTTGAATTTCACGAAAATAAATAATAATCCACGTTTAATAATTCACATATTTAACATCCACAATCTGTAATAAATTATATAACAGCGGCTTGAATAGAAAGTATATGTCGATGCCTAAGTAGTGTTACCTAACCTCGGCAACTAGCTTGCGGCCTTCTGGCAGGCTCATCAAGTGTCATTTGACGAGCGTAGCGCCTGCAGTGAAACGCTGCTTGAACGTTTGAAGCGGCAAAACTTTTCAGCTGCTCCAAATTAGAGTTGGTGATCTCTCTGAATTACTTGCTCCACTCATCCAAGACAAAATATTTAAATAATATGAAAGAAAACATACATTAGTTAAGGTGAGAACCGTTGATTTCGATCGTACGCGTACGTACAACTTAATACAAGGCCTCAAAAACAAACTATTGCATTTGACTAGCTGCAGGCAAGCAGCCGCGCCTGGATATAAAAGGAGTACTCCTGAAGCACAGCGATCAAGTGCATGCCTGCTAGCTAGGTATTGCTAGCTCTCGATCGCCAATTGCGTACTTTATTGCGGCGGCGCCAAGCTTCTTGTATCATAAGGACTACTTCTGTAGGTGTTGGTCCGGCATACCTGGAGAGTAAAGCCTTCGAGTCGTTGGCCATTAGAGCAAAGGCTTCAATTTTTGTATGGGTTTTGAGGGTTTTGTCAGAGATTGGAAGGTCGGATAGGTTGGGCAGGACCTGTTGGGAGAAGCCAGGAACGCCCAGTTTAGAATTTCGTCTCCACAATAGCAACCTTCTTCAATACACTCCCCTCGGCTTGAGGAGACAGTACTTCCCACACCTTTATTATTTGTGGTTGCAAATTTCCAAACAACGCCCTTCGTGACGAAGAGCATTCGATCAAGTGGTTCTCCCTCCCGAATAATGAAGGTATCTTGACTGTAGTACACATGCTTGATATATTCGCAGATGAGTTGCAATTGCCTGTCACTTGCTTCTCGAAACATTGGCACCTGTCTTACAAACAAACAAGAACAATAATAAGAAACCCATAATAAAATTGAACACATTCGGGAGTAGGGAATTCAATGTCAAGATCTCAAACAACTTCATGGGACGGCGAACAATGTCACGTACAAGATGATGGTAAGAATGTCCAAGTAATTAATTAATTGTTGTACGTACAACAATGAATTACGGCATATATAGTAGATAAGCGCATGTACGTACGTATGGCTTTAGAGGACCGGTTTCGTGAATTATATATTACTAGTCGTAGGTATATATAGGAATCGCCAAATTTATCAAGTCAAAATTAGTTGAACAACTCGATCTTCTATTTGATTTCTTAGGCTCTGTTGGGGTAGTGGAGTACTGAGAACACTACTATCTAATATTTTATCATTATTTTTTTACTATTATTTATATAAAAATATCTGAGATTACCTCACTATCTAAATGCAACTTAATTAAGAAATCAAATATGTATATCTATATATATAGTGAAGAGAAAGACCATAAGCTATGCATATCTATATATATAGTTAATTTGTCGAAGTAATTAATTTTGATCATCAAGAGTCATAAATAATAAATAGGCTCTTTCATGCTTATCTTTTTATATATATTCAATAACATTTATGAATGCATTTATTATTTTCATATTCAATAAAACTAGAAAGTTGTGAGTATAGAAAACGAAATTAAACATGGCATGCATTAGGAAAAATAAAAAGCTACCAAATTTAAATAAAAATAATAATTTAATTAAGTAAATTATAGATGGGTAATATCGTAGTTGAGTAAAGCTACATACAGTCGTGGAGTGTGCAAACGACGCTCAATCACTTTAAAAAAGAGTGGGGTCTATGATTAAAAAAGTTAGTTCTTTTATGTGGGTCCCGTATTAGTTCACTTTTTTTAAAGAGACTGCGCGACGCTTGCACAACCACAACTGCAAATATGTGACAACCCCCAGGAGATTTGCCCGGGCCGCACCTCGGCACGACCCATGGAGGGTCAGGATAGTCGCATGGCTAGTCTGCTTGCATGCCTTGGCTCAAACCATGACACGCAGCGGGCGAGCATGGAGGCTAATGACCGCGCGCGGACCAAGCATGCAGGCTTGCGCGCGCCCTTGAGCGTGCATCTGCGCGCATGCATGCGCGCACCCACACCACTTAGCGAGGCAAGTGGCGTGCCCCACAGGCACGCCATCCAGCGCACAGCTCCAGCCTGTGCCTTGCAGAGCAGGTTAGTGGCATGCCTCGCGGCGTGCCATCCAGCGCATGGCTCCAGCCCATGCCTTGCGGAGCAGGTCAGTGGCATGCCCACCAGGCATGCCAGCCAGCGCATGGCTCCAGCCCATGCCTTGCGGAGCAGGTCAGTGGCATGCCCACCAGGCATGCCATCCAGCGCATGGCTCCTGCCCATGCCTTGCAGACTCAGCGCCTAGGCCACCAGCCTGGGCCATGCAGTGCACCATCATGGCTTACCTTCAGCAAGCCATGCCCACCATGCCGTGCACCACCATGGCTACCTTCAGCAAGCCATGCCCATCATGCCGCGCACCACCATGGCTCACCATCAGCAAGCCATGCCGCACCACCCTGGCTCACCATCAGCCAGCCATGCCGCGCACCACCATGGCTCACCACCAGCAAGCCATGACCGCACCACCTGACCATGGACCAACCTGACCACCGTGCNAGTAATTTATCCCTAAGATTTAAAGCGAACTTGTTATGTAAACAGATGTATATGCAGTGGGAGACACAGAAACAGTTGAAGATATAAATGGATAAAACTGATATTGCAAAGATGAGAGGTAAAGAACAAAGTGTGCAGTTCTGGATAAGATCATGCACCACATCAAACCAAGACTACAGGACAAAAAGAATGACATAGATGCGGATAATCCATTCCCTCACCTTCCCATATTACTTAGACAGGAGATTAAGCACTATCTCTGCTTGCCCATGCTAAAGAATGTGAGTGTTCCTTTTTCTTCGATCTACTAATTATTTTTTTGTAGAGCAAAAACAGTATAATTCAGTTCAATCAATAATTATTTTTCTTCGAAAGAAAATTGAAAATACAAAATGGAGAGTTGAAATCTTACTCACAGAATATTAGTGTATATACATGATGGATAGGCAATATGATTTTGAATATTATAATATTTAAAATGATATGTTTAGAGTAATTAATTATTAGAATGAGAAATGATATTTGCAGTCGTGGTTGTGCAAGCGCCGTGTAGTCTCTTTGAAAAAAGTGAATTAATACGGAACCCATATAAAAAAAAACTCACTTTTTTAATCGTGGACCCCACTTTTTTTTAAAGCAATTGCGTAGCGTTTGCATACTCCACGATTGTATGTAGCATTACTCAACTACAATATCACCCATCTATAATTTACTTAATTAAATTATTATTTTTATTTAAATTTGGTAGCTTTTTATTTTTCCTAATGCATGTCATGTTTAATTTCGTTTTCTGTACTCACAACTTTTTAGTTTTATTGAATATGAAAATAATAAATGCATTCATAAATGTTGTTGAATATATATAAAAAGATAAGCATCATGAAAGAGCCTATTTATTATTTATGACTCTTGATGATCAAAATTAATTACTTCGACAAATTAACTATATATATAGATATGCATAGCTTATGGTCTTTCTCTTCACTATATATATAGATATACATATTTGATTTCTTAATTAAGTTGCATTTAGATAGTGAGGTAATCTCAGATATTTTTATATAAATAATAGTAAAAAAATAATGATAAAATATTAGATAGTAGTGTTCTCAGTACTCCACTACCCCAACAGAGCCTAAGAAATCAAATAGAAGATCGAGTTGTTCAACTAATTTTGACTTGATAAATTTGGCGATTCCTATATATACCTACGACTAGTAATATATAATTCACGAAACCGGTCCTCTAAAGCCATACGTACGTACATGCGCTTATCTACTATATATGCCGTAATTCATTGTTGTACGTACAACAATTAATTAATTACTTGGACATTCTTACCATCATCTTGTACGTGACATTGTTCGCCGTCCCATGAAGTTGTTTGAGATCTTGACATTGATTTCCCTACTCCCGAATGTGTTCAATTTTATTATGGGTTTCTTATTATTGTTCTTGTTTGTTTGTAAGACAGGTGCCAATGTTTCGAGAAGCAAGTGACAGGCAATTGCAACTCATCTGCGAATATATCAAGCATGTGTACTACAGTCAAGATACCTTCATTATTCGGGAGGGAGAACCACTTGATCGAATGCTCTTCGTCACGAAGGGCGTTGTTTGGAAATTTGCAACCACAAATAATAAAGGTGTGGGAAGTACTGTCTCCTCAAGCCGAGGGGAGTGTATTGAAGAAGGTTGCTATTGTGGAGACGAAATTCTAAACTGGGCGTTCCGTGGCTTCTCCCAACAGGTCCTGCCCAACCTATCCGACCTTCCAATCTCTGACAAAACCCTCAAAACCCATACAAAAATTGAAGCCTTTGCTCTAATGGCCAACGACTTGAAGGCTTTACTCTCCAGGTATGCCGGACCAACACCTACAGAAGCAGTCCTTATTATACAAGAAGCTTGGCGCCGCCGCAATAAAGTACGCAATTGGCGATCGAGAGCTAGCAATACCTAGCTAGCAGGCATGCACTTGATCGCTGTGCTTCAGGAGTACTCCTTTTATATCCAGGCGCGGCTGCTTGCCTGCAGCTAGTCAAATGCAATAGTTTGTTTTTGAGGCCTTGTATTAAGTTGTACGTACGCGTACGATCGAAATCAACGGTTCTCACCTTAACTAATGTATGTTTTCTTTCATATTATTTAAATATTTTGTCTTGGATGAGTGGAGCAAGTAATTCAGAGAGATCACCAACTCTAATTTGGAGCAGCTGAAAAGTTTTGCCGCTTCAAACGTTCAAGCAGCGTTTCACTGCAGGCGCTACGCTCGTCAAATGACACTTGATGAGCCTGCCAGAAGGCCGCAAGCTAGTTGCCGAGGTTAGGTAACACTACTTAGGCATCGACATATACTTTCTATTCAAGCCGCTGTTATATAATTTATTACAGATTGTGGATGTTAAATATGTGAATTATTAAACGTGGATTATTATTTATTTTCGTGAAATTCAAAGAGATGTATTGGTTATGTAGTAATGAAGTGTTTTCAAATGAAATGGTAGGAGTTCAAAACTCCATAAATATACTTTGATTTATTTTGTAAAATAAGTAGAGTATTGAACTTGGACTGACAAATTAGTGCTTAGCCTGGCCAAGCCTTGCATTTGGGCCAAACAGTCACAACACTTTGGTAGTTGCACATGGCCGAATAGGCACTTAAATATGGTGCAATGCTTCAAAAATCAATTTAATTGAAAAGGCACTTTTGGAGATGCGGATCAATGCTGGAGCCTGACCACTAGGCTAGGCATACCTCTTGGTATTTAAGTGAAACCTCGTGACCTTTGAACAAGTAATTGTTAGTTGAAAAGTCAAAAGTTAAAAGTTGTGATATTTATATGGTGACACTTCATTATCTATAAATAGAGGATGAGACTCACAGATTTTAACATTCCATTCTCTCATATTTTGTGACGCCCCCAACTCCCACATACGGACACGTGAAAATTAAGACGTCGGGATGATGACAACACGGGTCACACATCCCGTCGCCTAGTGCCAAGTGTATGTACATGCAACATGTGTACAAATAAACTACGCAGCGGATAATAAAAGTCTTATAACTAAGTACCAGAATTTTGTTTAAATATAAACTCGCTTAAGACACACGTAATAAAATATTACAAGTTCAACACTGTTTCAAATACCAACTACATATCATAAAACCAAATAGAGAAAATTTCCAATGCAAAACTACTCCAAATCAATACTCTGGCGGAGCTACCTCATTGGGCTTAGCCTCCTCCTCCTTAACCTCTGCATCAAAAGCTATGGTACCAAAATGGTGCCGCAGGTAAGTAATAATCTAACAAACCTCAAGATAAAAAATACATTTATACAATAACGAAATGCATGAACATGATGCCATATGCATATGTCCAAAAAATCCACATTCTCCACAGGCGCCAAAATTCCATTTTTGGCCCAAAACATTTCTTTTAAAACATTACTTGCCATTGTCCCAGATAATAGTCCGAAAATCCAATCTCGTCATTTTTCCAGAAAATGACCCATTAACCAAACCATCATAGCACTGTAGGTGGGAATCGCAGGCGGGATTCTACCACTATCCCTACACGTGCATCGTAGGTGGGAATCACAGGCGGGACTTTACCACCATCTCTGCTTACCACCATCCGTACGCTGCGAGCATCGTAGGCGGGACTCTACCACCATCCTTACTCACCACCATCCCTACACATGCCTCTGACTCAAACCAGTTAATCCAATCGTTCACATATACCAAAAATCATTTCTCGCTTGAAAACCCAGTTTTCATAACTCAACAAGTGTACATGTATGCCATTATGCGAAAAGTCTAACTTTTCCCTTTTAAACATGAACATGCGTGCAATATGCAATGTTTGACACGAAACCAAGCATCATCCAAATATAAATAACTTCATCCTCAAATTCATCCGACTCCGACTCCTCGGACTCAGTTCGGCAACCAACCAATCACAATGTATTGTTAAAACAAAAATATATTTTAATCTAAAGAAAGTTTGGAAAATACTTACAACGCTATATGATAATTTTCGAAGGATGAACGAGCTGCAAACGACGAAGAAAAAACAATGTAACAGTGTAAAAACACTGTGGTCGTGGATTGTAAAATACCCACTTTTGATTGAGGACAAACCAAGGCTTGGGATTGATAGAGAATAGCTTAGAGACGTTTATGAAACTAGTGGAAGTGAGAGTTGGCCGTGTGTGGCGGCAAAAATGGCGGTAGAAGGCCAAAAAATCCAAAATGGAAAGTGAGGTCGTGGGGGCTTCTTGGGTGACGAATCAGAGCCGGAAATGGGTGGTTTAGGATGGCAAGAGGTCGGTGATGAAGCTGTAAAGAAATGGTGGCCAGAGGATGAACGACGGCGGTGCTAGAGAGAAAAGAGGCTGCGGCTTAGAGGAGCTCGTAGCAGCTAACGGTGGCTCGGATGGAGGTGAAATTTGGTGGGGATGATCACCTATTGAAGGAGAAGAAATCTAGGTGGGTGGTGTTGACCACGGTGCCGGAGAGCGGCGGTTTTGGGCAAAAGAACAAAACGGTGAAATGGAGGAGAGAGAGACGC
The DNA here is from genome assembly GCA_011037825.1 of Carya cathayensis. Classification (NCBI taxonomy): domain Eukaryota; kingdom Viridiplantae; phylum Streptophyta; class Magnoliopsida; order Fagales; family Juglandaceae; genus Carya; species Carya cathayensis. The sequence continues at coordinate 372,279 of QGSO01000394.1, read as the reverse complement.
TCGCACGGGAAGAGAGAAACCGGAGGAAAAAGGAAAGAAAAAGAGAGAAGAAAGAGAAAGGAAAAAGAGAAAAAGAACAGATGGGAAAAAGAAATGAGGTCCATTCTCACCTTTGGAGTCTAGAAACTGATCCAACGAAAACAATTTTAAAAGCTATAAATCGAATAAAATAAACTAAACACAACATCTAGCTAAAATATAATAAATAACTAGTAAAACCTAACAATATAATTTTAAATCCAAAAAAAACTAAAATAAATTAAACAGCAATTTAAATTCAAAATAATAATTAATATTAAGAAAGCTCTACAAAATAAATTTCACAACTAAATAAATCCAATTAAAATCCAATAATTTAAAATAAAAGAACCAATATTTTAATTAAATTAAAATACTCCTTCAGTGAAAATACACGTAAAAACGGGGTATCACATCCTCCCCCCTTAAAATAAATTTCGTCCTCAAAATTTGTAAGATCAAACATCAGCGCCAAGCAGGATATAAGATACAACTCCGAGTATACTCGAGAAAATCGTACCATCAACCAAACCCAAACAAGCATGAGAAATGCTCTCCCCAAATATACTCCTATAGGCAATTCCATCATATTCGCACTAGTCTCCCAGCGACGCATCACGTCTAGAACTTTTAAAGCGGCCACGTAAACCGAAATCACCATATCCACAAGAACCTCAAAACCGCACCCAAATAAATTCCAATAATTATTACTTCTTAGAATGAATGGTGTTAACCCCAATCAACTCTTATGCTATATCATCGAAACCTTCATTGTATACTATATCTTGGTAACCTAATAGGCACTTCCAAAATAAACCATCAACAATCATAATTTGTACAACCAAATGATTAATTTCTTACTAAAACTTCAAGTCACCACTAATTCCTCAAAACCAGCACAAAATTTGAATACCTAATTATCTCCAAAAATCACGCTTCTGTGCGCACTCTGATAACTCGCAAAAGTGCAAAAAGATTGTCCTCATAAATCAACACCATTGATTATAAGCTAACTCAACACCTGAAAACAAGAAAATCATTTACCCCACTTCGATAGAAAATAATATACCTCCAAAAACCATGAATTATCACTCACTCCTCATTTGGCTCTTGCTGCCTTAATCAAAATCAATATTCTGCAAAAAAAAAAAAAAAAAATACATCCATTGATTGATGACAAAAATCAATACTAATCAACCTCAACGCCCCAAATTGAAAACACATAACATCATTCCAAAATACACCTATTTCTTCTAAAGATAAGGAACATATCTAAAAAGGCCCAAGTCCTTCCTGGCCAACCAACAAGAGCGCCTATAACTTCTACCCGACATCCCACACTTTCAAACTCATTACCTACATTTTGAATATCATCTAATCTAGCGGTGACTAAACTCACTATAAACTACCATTGACCACACCAAGACATAATCGAAAACACTCTTAGTAACTCACCCATCTGCTTGTACTCTCAAAAACTCTAGTATTAAAACTTCTAATTCTTTCAATCGCACATCACAAATAAACCCCAAGATAGGCCATACTGTTTTAAATCTTCAATCCATAAAAAACTATTGAACAACACTCATGGATCCTAATGCTTTATTACCTCATACATATGGTTATGCTACCTACTGTTAATGCCTAAGTTTCAACTTCCAAGATTTTATCATACATCACACATGGCAACCCAACAATATCTTTCCAAATTAATAACAATGTTCATAATTCTTCCAATTGGATGCTCGATCTCCATTGTAAAGTGTAGCCTCCAGAAATTTAAACTCCTATACGACCTCAATTTACAACTAATTCATGAAGATAATTATAAAAATTATTGCCAACCAACATTCCATTGAGTAACACGCTTCAACTAAACACTCCAATCAACTCACCGATAACTCTTAAGTCAAAATCTATTGAATTAAATACTCTTGTATCGAATCCACTTCAACACCTATCAAAGTCATTTCTCCCAAGTTCAAAAATGGAACAAAGACCTGTACTCTTCAAATCCATATACACTCACCACTATTATGTGTCGATCTCATGCATCCTTAGCCAAAACCAACAATCATTCCAATATAAGTGATACATTACTACTATTTCCATCATCTGGACTTATATCCGCAAATCAACATTAATCATTCCTAAATCTGCTCAACTTATTCCCTTAAAATCAACAAACAACTATAGCTTAAAGTTTGTACCGAGATTGACCTTAAACCTGCTAATAATCCATTCCCAAAAGTTTACGGATCATAAAGCCTCAAATTCTATCGCATTCAATATCAACACAAACTACTTTTTCCAATACCTCGATGGACCTATTTCTTCCAAATCAATAAAAATCATTTCCTAAAATCTGCTACTACAATCTCAAGTTAACAATAATCATTTTCTGAACTAGATTGATATCTTCAGCCGTCAAAGAAATACACGAACTAGATCATTACCTTCAATCCCCAAAGAAATACTCTCTTGAGAAAAATTTCACAAATCAGTAACTCAACTCTGATCAATCCTTTTTAATGGTTGCAAACTAAAATTTCTAAGATTAATGAAATTACACCCCATAATAGAACAACTGACTCCCAAAGCTTTCAAAATCTAAAACATTAACAGGTAATAAATCATTTTATGAAATCCCCAAGATTGATGGCCTTAATCCAAAACATTCACCTTAAAAACCTGTAAATTCTAAAGCCCCAATTGCCACCAAATTGCACATCTGAATCAGCGAAATTTAAAACTTGAAAGTTAATTATTTCCCCCAAAGTTTGTCGAACCTAACACCTTAATTACCATAATCTTATTTCCTAAAATCTATAAGGCCTCAAACCTTAGATAAAATTCTCTTAAACCTATCCTTAAAGTTCATTGAACCTACACTCTCCTATTCTATAGCCTCATTACATAAATTCTACAAAATCTAAGACCTCAATCATCTTAAGTGACTTAAGGCTAATTCCCCTCCTCATTGCGACATGAGTTCCTACTTTACAAAGATCGCCTAAACGATGACATTCCCTTCAGACCTCAACATCATAAAAACAAACCACATCGCTAAGAATTCAAACGTACCACACTAAATGTTCATACCTAATAATAGTATTCTCGATTATACCGCCTTCTTGCCATAGCGTAACCCTTAACCCCACTTTCAATTCTGAACAAAACAAATCAAAATAAATTAAAACAAAATAAATAAAACAACATACTTTCAATTCCAATAAGATCAAATAAACCAAGCCAAACTAAATGGAATTAAATAAAATAAATTCAAATTGAATAAATAAATAATTTCAACTCAAGCTTTTAAAACTTTCTGGTACTCCACCTATGAGACATTTGGTTTTACCTAGAGCCTAACTGCTCTGATATCACCTGTGACACCCCCAACTCCCATGTACGGACACGTGGAAATTGAGGCTTCGGGATGATAACAACAAGGGTCACACATCCCATCGCCTAGTGCCAAGTGTGTGTACATGCAACATGTGTACTAATAAACCACGCATCGGATAATAAAAGTCTTACAACTAAGTACTAGAATTTTGTTTAAATACAAACTCACTTAAGACACACGTAATAAAATATTACAAGTTCAACACTGTTTCAAATACCAACTACATATCATAAAAACAAATAGAGATAATTTCCAATGTAAAACTACTCTAAATCAATACTTTGGCGGAGTCGCCTCCTCGGGCTCAGCCTCCTCCTCCTCAATCTCTGCATCAAAAGCTACAGTACCAAAATGGTGTCGCATGTAAGTAATAATCCAAACAAACTTCAAGATAAAAAATACATTTATACAATAAACAAATGCATGAACATGATGCCATGCCATATGCATATATCCCAAAAATCTACATTCTCAACACATGCCAAAATCCCATTTTTGGCCCAAAACATTTCTTTTAAAACATTACTCGCCATTATCCCAGATAACAGACTGAAAATCCAATCTCGTCATTTTCCCAGAAAATGACCCATTAACCAAACCATCATAGCACTGTATGCGGGAATTGTAGTCGAGACTCTACTACCATTCCTACATGTGCACCGTAGGTGGGAATCACAAGCGGGACTCTACCGCTATCTCTGCTTACCACCATCCCTACACATGCCTCTGATTCAAACCAGTCAATCCAATCGTTCACATATACCAAAAATCATTTCTCACTTGAAAACCCAGTTTTCATAACTCAACACATGTATATGTATGCCACTATGCGAAAAGTCCAACTTTTCCTTTTTAAACATGAACATGCGTGCACTATGCAATGTATGAAATGAAACCAAACATCATCCAAACATAAGTAACTCCATCCTCAAATCCATCTGACCCCCGACTCCTCGGACTCAGTCCGGCAACCAACCAAACACAATGTATTGTTAAAGCAAAAATATATTTTAATCTAAAGAAAGTTTGGAAAATACTTACAGTGCTATATGATAATTTCTGAAGGATCAGCAAGTTGCAAACGGTAAAGAAAAAGCAACGTAACAGTGTAAAAACACTGTGGCCGTGAGTTGTAAAACACCAACTTTTGATTGTGGAAAAACCAAGGCTTGGAATTGATAGGGAATAACTTAGAGGTGTTTATGAAGTTAGTGGAAGTCAGGGTTGGCCGTGGGTGGCAGCGAAAACGGCGGTGGAAGGCCAAAAAACCCAAAAAAGAAAGTGAGGTCGTGGGGGTTGCTCCGGCGACGGATCAGAGCCGGAAATGGTTGGTTTAGGATGGCAAGAGGTCGGTGATGAAACTGTGAAGAGATGGTGGCTGGAGGAGGAATGATGGTGGCGCTGGAGAGAAAAGAGAATGCGACATGAAGGAGCTCGTGGCGGCTAACGGTGGCTCGGATGGAGGTGAAATTTGGTGGGGATGATCACCGGTTGGAGGGTAAAAAATCTGGGTGGGCGGTGTTGACCACGGCACTGGCGAGTGGTATTTCTGGATGAAAGAAGAAAACAGAAAAATGGAGGAGAGAGAGATGCTTGCACGGGAAGAGAGAAACTGGAGGAAAAAGGAAAGAAAAAGAGAGAAGAAAGGGAAAGGAAAAAGAGAAAAAGAGAAAAAGAAAAGAGGTCCAGTCCTCACCTCTAGAGTCCAGAAATTGATCCAACGAAAATAACTTTAAAAGTTATAAATCTAATAAAATAAACTAAACACAACATTTAACTAAAATATAATAAATAACTAGTAAAAACTAACAATATAATTTTAAATCCAAAAATAAACTAAAATAAATTAAACAACAATTTAAACTCAAAATAATAATTAATATTAAGAAAGCTCTAAAAAATAAATTTCACAACTAAATAAATCTAATTAAAATCAGATAATTTAAAATAAAAGAGTCAATATTTTAATTAAATTAAAATACTCCTTCAGTGAAAATACACGTAAAAATGAGGTATCACATATTTTCAGTCGCTTACACAATTTCGTAGAAAATCTCAGAAGGAAAAACTTCAAAATTGCTATCAGCAGTTCGTGACTTTGTTATATCTTAGAGGTGAATTGCTTTTAAACTGATAACAAACTCTTTCGAGTGGGAGAAATTATTGAAACAATGACTCACTCAAAAATGAGTAGCATAAAGACTATCCCAAGTGCAGGAGGATGTCGCGTAATAATTAGGAATAAATTCCTAGATGGTCTCCTCAGGGAAATCTACTTAAACTCAAACTCGTTGAAAAATGTGAAAATCTTCACAAAGGGAAAATAAAGATGATGGTATGTGCAATGGATGGAAAATTGTACTAGTCATGGACTAGATTCATATTTTTAGATTTTGATTGTCGGATTGAAATGTAAAAGACTAATAGATTAAACTCAGAAATTAATAAAACTAAGTTAAGAATTAAACTAGATTAGAAAGTAATTGACAAAACATGCACTGAAAATTGAAAAGCCCCAAAATCAATGTTCTAGGGTTCATCATTGTATTCAAATCACAAATTCTCAAAATTAAACCATAACAATTGTAATCACTATTAAAATGAAATCTTAATGAAACGAGAAAAATAAATAACATTAACTAAATGAATAACAAATAAATTACTCAAACGTCTGAATCAAAAATCTCCAAAATAATCCAGAAACTTAAAACTGAAATGAAATAGCAAGTAGGGAATGAAAAGATTAAGCAAATTGAATGGAGATGTGCCTCCTTCCTTCAGATCTGCCTCTTCATTTCTTGTTAATGATATGCTTATATAGGGTAGGAAAAAAACCCTAATGTCCTCTTAATTTTCGCATAAAAAAATCACCTAAATTTTAGGACTCATCTTGGCAGCCACGCACACGCTTTAGGAGTCCGAATTTGGAAATCCTTATTAGAGACAGATTTATAGCCCTTTAAGATAACTTTGTAATGCATCAAGAATTACATGAATTAGATATGTGAGTAAAAGGTTACGGTCAAAAGACTAAAATATGTCCAGACTGTCTCTTAGCGAATTTCGGACTTTGACTTCTTGTGATTTCCTTTTGTGATTTCTTTTTCTTTTCGTTTTCTTCCAAATTGCTCTCAAATCCCATGAAAGTCCTCATTTTCGAATCTGAGTGAAAATCAATGGAAAAATAAATTCAAAATATTCCTCTAATCAAAACAGTGTTTTCCAGGCCACTCCGCTAGAGTGATGTGGACCAAAATCCACAGTAATCAATAGTTGGTAAAATTAGTCAGAAATTCATGCTTTTAATCAATTTAAATCACAACTTAGATTCATTCATTTTTCCATATAAAACCGATGATAAAGTAATGAAAGAATTAAGATATATTGGTTCCAAAAGTATTAAAATATGCAATAACTCAGCTCAATCACACCCTCCAACTAGCATTTTGCTAATCCTTGAGTAAAATAGTGAAAATTAATTGAGATGAATATTGCATAAAGATCAAAATTTAAATAGAAACAATCAAACACAATTCTGAATTCTCACAGAAGTGACACGTTACTACTCAACTCCCAGGGGTTATACCCACCAAGACTATCTCAACAATCTTTCACATAGAATTAAGGCAAATGTCTCAGAACTCAAATGTGTGTGTGGAGCTAAACTGGTTGTGTGTTCCACATTACTAGTCATGATTTGTCATAGGATTTTTCAACCTTAAGTTAATCATTGCTGATTCTAACTACCTCAAAGCCCAAGGGACTAGCAGTTTTCACGCCAGCTCTGTTTTTAAAGGTTGGACACTCAACCCCCAAAGTCTTAGGTAACTATTTCTAGCCCTTTTATTTAGGAAAGTTCACTAAGTCGTCTTTATTCATTTTTTCTCTCTCTTTTTTTCAAATCCTTTTTTTTTTTTTTTTGGCATGGCTCGGTAGTCCTGCAATTTACTTCTCTAGTGTTAAATCAATGAATGGTAAATAAGGAACACTACAAGCATAACCAAGTGCAAAATGTCCTTCAAACTTTGCCTTTTGTTTTACAAAAATCTTATCAAGTTTCATCTCAATAGGTATAACATCCCGGTGTTTCAAGCCACACATCAACAAAATATGATGCATAAAAAATCATGCTCTATGTTTAAGCTTGAAAATAAATCTTCACAAATGATCCCGCTCAACTATTCCACCAAGATGCTCAAATTCCACCAAGATGCTCAATTATAAACGTATCAATGGACATCATTTTATTTTTTTATATTTTTGTTTTTTTTTTCTTTTTTTTTAAGATTGTGCACACATGCTGGCCCCAACTAGTGAGAGACATAGTCCTCAATGAATCGAATGAAAGAAAAAAAGGTGCAGAAAAAAAGACAAGCAAAACAAACAATCAACATGAAATATAAAATCAATGCAAAAGAACAAATACAAAAAATGCAAGTAAAGAGAACTGTAAAGAAGGAAAAACAACTCAAAACACTTCCCTAGGGTCTTGCACAAGCAAGATCTCTTCATGTGGATCAAAGACCTTCAGAAATGACTTTAAACGTTGTCCGTTGACAGTGAAGCTATTACCACTACCGCACCATGAGGATGAACGGTCTTTACAATGTACGGCCCACTCCATCGGGATTTCAACTTACCAGGAAAAATATGCAAGCGAGAGTTGTAAAGGAGAACTTCCTGGCCAAGTGTGAAATGCTTTGGATGAATTTTCTGATCATGCAGAATTTTCATGTGTTCCTTTGCCAACTGAGCGTTGTCATAAGCATTCTGACGAGTTTCATCCAACTCATTGATCTGTAATTTTCTCAACCCTAAAGCTTCATCAAGTGACATGTTAACATGTTTTATGGCCCAAAGAGCTCGATGCTGAATATCAACAGGTAAATGACAAGTTTTACCATAAACTAATCGATAAGGAGACATCCCTAGATTTGTTTTAAAAGCTGTCCTATAAGCCCACAAAGCATCAAGAAGCTTAACTGACCAATCTTTTCTATTAGGCTTGATGGTTTTCTCTAAAATAATTTTTATCTCTCTGTTTGCCAATTCAGCTTGCCCATTTGTTTGAGGGTGATAAGGAGTAGAAACTCTGTGTGTGATGCCATATTTCTTCATGAGTGTAGAAAATGGTTTATTGCAAAAATGAGAACCCCAATCACTTATAATAACTTTTGGCATGCCAAAACGAGCAAACAAAGATTGCAAAAATTTCAGGACAACATGATGGTCATTTGTTTTGCAAGCAATGGTCTCCACCCATTTTGAAACATAATCCACAGCTAATAGAATATATGTGTTTCCAAAAGAAATCGGAAAAGGTCCCATGAAGTCTATTCCCCAACAATCAAAAATTTCTAAAGTAAGAATAGGGGAAAGAGGCATCATGTCTCTTTTACTAATGGATCCCAATTTTTGACAAGGCTCACAAGCCTTGCAAAAATTGTAAGCATCTTTAAACATGGAAGGCCAGTAAAAACCGCTTTGCAAAATTTTTGAAACTGTTTTCTTTGCTGAAAAATGACCACCACATGCACCCATATGACAAAATCTCAATACCGAAGAAAACTCATCATCAGGAATGCATCTTCGAATCAATTGGTCTGAACAATATTTGAAAAGATATGGATCATCAAAGTAAAAGTGTCGCTCAGTCACCAGATAATTGACATGTCAGCATACCAGGGAACTCTATCAATCACAAACAGCTGCTCATTAGGGAAACTATCATCAAGAGGAAGGCTGACATTTGAAGAAGGAGATGATGACAATCTAGAGAGTTGGTTAGCTACCACGTTTTCAATTCCTTTCTTGTCCTTAATGTTGATGTTGAACTCTTGAAGTAATAGAATCCAGTGAATCAAGCGTGGTTTTGCATCTTTCTTAGCCAACAAATACTTAAGAGCAGAGTGGTCAGTGAAAATAGGAACAGGAGAACCAAGAATATAAGTCTGAAATTTATCAAGTGCAAAAACCACTACAAACAATTCTTTTTCAGTAGTGGTATAATTTTTCTGGGCATCATTCAAGATTCTACTAGCATAATAAATCACAAATGGCCTATTATCTACCCGCTGTCCCAAAACAGCTCCTAAGGCATAATCACTAGCATCTGTCATAATCTCAAAGGGAAGGTCCCACTGCAGGGGTTGCACAATAGGGGCAATGGTAAGCGACTTTTTAAGGGTATCAAAAGCTTTTTGGCACTCATCAGTCGAAACAAATTCAATATCATTTTGTAAAAGAGTGCACAAAGGTTTTGCAATAGAACTAAACCCTTGAATAAACCGCCTATAAAAGCAAGCATGACCAAGAAAAGAACGAATATCCCTAACCATCCTAGGGATAGGAAGTTTAGATATTAATTCAATTTTTGCCTTGTCAACCTTTATACCCTCAAAAGAAACAATATGTCCCAATACAAAGCCCTGAGTAACCATAAATTGGCATTTCTCCCAATTAAGTAAAAGATTTTTTTCCTCACATCTCTGGAGAATATGTGCCAAATTATGCAAACAACTCTCAAAGGATTTTCCAAAAACAGAGAAATCATCCATGAATATTTCACAAATATCATCAATCATGTCAGAAAAAATACTCATCATGCATCTCTGAAAAGTAGCTGGAGCATTACACAAACCAAAAGGCATTCTAGTAAAATCAAAAGTGCCAAAAGGATAGGTGAAAGTGGTTTTCTCCTAATCTTTAGGCGCTACAGCAATTTGGTAATAAGCAGAGTATCCATCCAAAAAGCAATAATATGCATTCCCAGCCACTCTTTCTAAAATTTGATCCAATAATGGTAAAAGAAAATGATCATTCCTACTGGCTGAATTAAGTTTTCTATAATCAATGCACATTCTTCAGCTAGTAATCATTTTAGTTGGAATCAATTCATTTTTATCATTTTTTATGACAGTCAAACCAGATTTTTTTGATACCACTTGAGTTGGACTTACCCACTTACTGTCTGAGATGGGGTAAATGATGCCCACTGTGAGTAGTTTAAGCATTTCCTCTTTCACAACTTCCTTCATGGTAGGATTGAGCCTGCGTTGAGCATCACGAACCGGTCCAGCATCATCTTCAAGATGGATTTTGTGGGTACATATAGCGGCATCAATGCCTTTAATGTCGGCTATTGTCCAACCAATTGCGCCTCGATGCTTTCTTTAAACTTCAATCAACTGGGCTTCATCTTTCTGATTTAGCTTTGAGGAAATCACCACCGGAAAAGTGCCTTCTTTAGGATCAAGAAATACATACCTTAAATCTTGAGGAAGTGGTTTCAGTTCCAACTGGGGAATTTCTTCCTCTGAAGATTTAAGCATGTCTGGTGGTGGTAGAGCTTCAAATTGGAGTTTCCATCTTACTCCCCCAAATTGTACTTCAAGTGGTAAAGAATAATCTGCAAAACAATCAAAAAAATCAAAGTCATCTTCATTGATATGATCAATTTTCTCATCAAGTAAAAATTCAGGTGTCTGAAAAAAATAATCATCATCAGAGAAGGGAGAAGTTGAGCAAATAAACTCTGTTGGTGTCAAACTCTCCACAGTATTCAAATCACTTGTGTCATCAACATGTGCTGGCATCTTGCAAGCATTGAAAACTTTCAACTCAAGTGCCATGCTCCCAAAGGTAAGCTTCAAAACTCCACTTCTGCAATTGATCAAAGCATTTGATGTAGCTAGGAATGGTCTTCCTAAGATGACAGGAGCTTGGTAAATAGTGGAGATCGGCTGCTGCATATCAAGAACCACAAAATCCACTGGGTAGTAGAATTTGTCCACCTGGACCAACACGTCCTCTACAATACCCCTTGGTACTTTAACTGATCTGTCAGCCAACTGTAGCATGATAGAGGTCTTTTTTAGCTCACCCAATCCCAACTGCTCATATACTGAAAATGGTAGCAAGTTCACACTACTCCCCAAATCAAATAAAGCTCTCCCAATGCGTGATTCACCGATCATAATGGAAATGTTGGGAGAGCCGGGATCTCCAAACTTCTGAGGAATCTCACTCAATATCAATGAACTAACTTGCTCCGTTAGGAAAGCTTTCTTCTTCACATTCAACTTCCTTTTCACTGTGCACAAGTCCTTCAAAAATTTTGCATACGAAGGCACTTGTTGTATGGCATCCAAGAGTGGAATGTTGATCTTTACTTGCTTGAAAATCTCTTGAATCTCCGTGTGATACTTGTTCTTTTGGCCAGCTGCCAATCTCTGAGGATAGGGAACCACAGGTTGGTACCCCTTACTAGTTTCAACATCTGCACTCACAGGCTTCTTCAGCTCTGATCTCACTACCTCTGGTTCTTTCTCAACTTCATTAGTCTCCATTACATCTTCAGGTGTAGGAGCAACTACCTGTGTGTCTATAGGCATCTCTGGTTGGGAGACTTTCTTCCCACTTCTCAAAGTAAGAATTGTCTTCGCTGTCTCAATAACATCCCCTGAGACATTATGCACTTGCTGTTGTTGTTGCCTATATACCTGAGGATTAGGCTAAAGCTGTGCTGGAAATTTCTCTTTCTCTAGGGTGCTCAAGGTCGTGCTCATCTTATTAATAGTGCCTCTCAACTCATTTATGGCCTGAGCGTTCTGATTGTTTGTGGTGGCCTAAATCTGCATCAATTGCTGAAGTGTATTGGCCATCTGTGCCATACTGTCATCTAGAGTCTTCTTAACAGATGATGAAGGCTGAGAACTATGTGCAGCTTCATGAGGCTGAAATCCAAGAGGAGCTACATAAGGATAGCTCTGAGGACTCTGATATGGCGGAAACTGGTGCTGAGGAGCACCCTGATGAAATGGCTGCTGCTGAGGTGGTGGAGACTGGCCAGGCTGATCATTTCTTCATGAGAAATTTGGGTGATTCCTCCACCCCGGATTATATGTGTTGGAGAAAGGCTGATTCTGTGCTCTATTAACCTAATTAGCTGATTGCATCTGCTCGGACCCACTTTCTTGAAATACTAGCATAATCGGGCAGTCTTGGGTCTTATGGTTTGAATCAGCACATATAAAACATGCCTCTACTACTTTCACAGCTTTCACTTTTTCCATTTCCATTACCTCCAGTCTTCTAGTCAATGCAGCTATTCGGGCTTGAACATCAGTGTCTTCCTTAAGCTCATATCTACCCCCTCCAGAAATAGCCCTCAATGGCTCTGCTGCTAATGGAACTTGATCAGTACGAGTGTTCCACTGTTGTGCACTCTCAGCAAGGTAGTCAAAAACTGATAGTACTTCATAAGGTTCCTTGCTAAAGAACTCCCCATTGCATATTTTCTGAACAAACTGCTTGCATTCTGGATTGAGACCAGTGTAAAAATAGCTCACCAATCTCCAAGATTCAAAACCATGATATGGAAAAATGTTCACCAAATCTTTAAATTTTTCCCAACTGACCTGAAAGATCTCATCAGGTCTCTGATTGAACTGGCTGATTTGCTCTTGCAAAACCTGAGTTCTCTAAAAAGGAAATTTTTTTTGTAAGAATTCACGTTGCATATAAGACCAACTAGAATTAGAATTAGGCCTCAAAGAATTAAACCAAATCTTCGCTTTATCCTTTAAAGAGAAAGGAAATAATCAGTAACAGCCCTAGTAATAAAAGTAGTGCAAGCCAACTCAAAATCTGTCAAGTACTGGTAAGAACTCTCAGAATCCATCCCGTGGAACTGAGGTATCACTGACATCATGCCACGCTTAATAGAGAAATTATGTGCATTTTCTGGTAAAACAATGCATGAAGGTGTAGTGGTGCGAGTGGGTTGCAAATAATCCTTAAGAGTGCATGGTGCAGGTGTAGCCATGTTTTCTGGTTCAATTTCAATTTCCTCACCTGACTCACTCATAGAAAAGACAGAAGAGCTATCTATCTCCAAACTGTGTATACTACTCTCAACATTCGATGTGACTATAAGCAGCCTATTTAAACTGTCTCTCACCCATGACATGAAACATCAGTTTAAAGATCATAAAAAAAATAATGAGTTTAAATTTAAGTTAAAATACTTTCCCCGGCAACGGCGCCAAAAACTTGACTCACTCAAAAATCAGTAGCACAAAGACTATCCCAAGTGTAGGAGGATGTCTCGTAATAATTAGGAATAAACTCAAACTCGTCTCCTCAGGGAAAGCTACTTAAACTCAAACTCGTTGAAAAATGTGAAAATCTTCACAAAGAGAAAATAAAGATGATGGTATGTGCAATGGATGGAAAATGGTACTAGTCATGGACAAGATTCTTATTTTTAGATTTTGATTGTCGGATTGAAATGTAAAAGACTAATAGATTAAACTCAGAAATTAATAAAACTAAGTTAAGAATTAAACTAGATTAGAAAGTAATTGACAAAACATGCACTGAAAATTGAAAAACCCCAAAATCAATGTTCTAGGGTTCATCATTGTTTTCAAATCACAAATTCTCAAAATTAAACCACAGCAATTGTAATCACTATTAAAATGAAATCTTAACGAAACGAGAAAAATAAATAACATGAACTAAATGAATAACAAATAAATTACTCAAACGTCTGAATCAAAAATCTCCAAAATAATCCAGAAACTTAAAACTAAAATAAAATAGCAAGTAGGGAATGAAAAGATCAAGCCAATTGAATGGAGATGAAAAGTTGAAGCGGTGGAGGAGGCTGGGCTGCAATAGCAATTGGACCCCTCAATGAGCTCTTCAATCTGCTGCAGTGGGAGTGAATGCTTCCGAAGAATTCGTGTCGCTGTGTCAATGATCGCTTGTGTGAATCCTCCTCTCTTCAGATCTGCCTCTTGTGCCTCTTCCTTGAGATCTGCCTCTTGTGCCTCCTTCCTTCAGATCTGCCTCTTCATTTCATGCTAATGATATACTTATATAGGGTAGGAAAGAAACCATAATGTCCTCTTAATTTCTGCATAAAAAAATTACCTAAATTTTAGGACTCATCTTGGCAGCCACGTACACGCTTTAGGAGTCCAAATTTGGAAATCCTTATTAGAGACAAATTTATAGCCCTTTAAGATAGTTTTCTAATGCATCAAGAATTACATCAATCAAATATGTGAGTAAAAATTTACGGTCAAAAGACTAAAATATGTCCAGACTGTCTCTTAGCGAATTTCAGACTTTGACTTCTTGTGGTTTCCTTTTGTGATTTCTTTTTCTTTTTCTTTTCTTCCAAATTGCTCTCAAACCCCATGAAAGTCCTCCTTTTCGAATCTGAGTGAAAATCAATGGAAAAATAAATTCAAAATATTCCTCTAATCAAAATAGTGTTTTCCAGGCCACTCCGCTAGAGCGATGTGGACCAAAATCCACAGTAATCAACAGTTGGTAAAATTAGGTAGAAATTCATACTTTTAATCAATTTAAATCACAACTTAGATTCATTTATTTTTCCATATAAAACCGATGATAAAGTAATGAAAGAATTAAGATATATTGATTCCAAAAGCATTAAAATATGCAATAACTTAGCTCAATCAAAGAACCCACTAGAAATTCTATAGTTGTTTCTATAGACTTTAGAAATCTTGTGAAAACATTATAAGTTTTCATGAATCGACTAATTACATAGATATTAGTATGTCAGCATAGTCAGTGTTATCACTCACTATGGTGCTAGAACTGTGATTTTATTTATTTGAGATAGTTAGAAGTGTTAGAATATGTTATAGTTTGCACCAATTAACTCAGTTGATTATTTATGATTTTATGGCGCTATAATCTTATTTTCAGTTTTCGGACGATACGCTTGTTCGAAAAAGCGTTTTGCTTTTTTTAAGGCACTTCGGGGTAAAATTTTGGTAAACAAATTGCACAGTTAGTTTTGTACAAATATTTTTAGGATTTTTCAATGCAAAATTTATTTTTCACCTTCCCAGAGTGAATAATAACTTCAATAGTAACACCTAAAGCACTGTTTTTAAAATCACAGTGTGAAATGTCCAAATTAGGTTATAAAAGTTTTATTTGAACGCTTGGAAAGATCTTAGCCACACTTGGTGAATAGTATTAGATGGCACAACGAGGAACTATTAGATGAATTTGTGAAGGAAATCAATGTGTAAGATCATGCCAGTTAGCAAAACCCTATTCTTTCATCTGATCAACCAAATTGAGGCAAATCAAAGAGAGTTTCAAACCCAGTGAAACTCTAAATGGTTGGAATCTAATTGAAATCTCAAAAACTTGGTTGAAACCGAAACCCTAAACAATTTCCCCAAACCCTAAAGTTGGCCTCCAAACCCTCTTTTATCCAATTTCTAGCATTGTGTTTAATCATTTGATTAAATCACTTCCACATGCTATTAATTCACCAAATTCTTGTTATGACTTCATTATCCAACTTTTTAAACCTTGAAAAATTGATTGGGCCAGGAAAAATTAGATTTGGACTTGATAGCATCTCAAACCCCTTTTAAACCCCAAGTTGAAGTGTACTTAGTTGAGGCCTACCAAGGCCCACGAATTTGGCCACCTTGGTAAACCTTCTTGAAGAAATTTCCTTCCCCTCATAGCAGACCATCCATTGCCCTTAGCCGCACCCAATAGTGCCTTGATGTGAAGCATAAATCCACTTTATCAACTTTCATACCTCACAACTTCTGCAGGCAGTCCTTTGCTCCTCACTATTCTCCACTTTATGTGACATAGCCACCTCCAATCAAGGGTCATTTAAGCCCATATCTTCCCCCTCCAGAAGTTTAAAGTCGTGTAAGACACATTTCACTCCCTTTTATTGTGATATCCCCATTTTATGTGCATTTTTATTGAGTGATTTTATTTAAATTATTATAATTAGTGATTTCTTATTTTAAATTAAAGGTGATTTTTGCAATTTTATTTTATGATTTTTAAATTGTGAAATTAATTTTAATATGCTTTCTTGTTATTTATTATTGTTTTGTATTTAAATTGTTCTTTAATTTAAATTAGTTTATTTTGGGCTTTAAAATTATTGTGTTTTAGATTTTATTATTTTATTTTATTTAATCACTGCATTTGAATTATTTTATTTAACTTGTTTTAAAAATAGTTTTCGCTGGATCAGTTTCTTGACCCAAGATGTGAGGATCGGACCTTATTTCTTTTTCTTCATTTTTCTTTTTCCTCTTTTATTTTCCTCCACTCTTTCTTTTCCTTTTTCTTCTTTCTTCTTTTCTCTCCCCGCGCACGCTCTCTCTCTCTTCCCTCCCGCCCATTTTTCTTTAGCTGCCCAGGCTGCCGCCGCTCACTGGCATGGCTAGCACCACCCCTGTGACGCCCCCAAATTCCGCTTGGGATTGAACGGACATTTGAAGCGTCGAGACATGCAACACAAGGTTACCTGCCCCCGTTCATGACAGATAAGATGCAATGTTCCTAACATGCATCTAGCATTATGCAATATTCGCAGCGGATAATTTTTCTCTTTAGCAAAACTATGCACCAAACCAAAAATATCCCAAATACTTGAAACATATTTCATACATAAAGGCATACTAAAAAGCCGTGATCACCACACTAGTCTAAAATGGTTGTGATCAAAAGAATACTTGAGATACAACTCCAAAAGTACAAGTATTAACCTAAGTTAAATACTATACCATCATCAACATCGCACCGTGGCCTAGTCGACCGTATTCAGTTGGTCAGATTCCAATTCTCCTTTGGGTCCTGTAACAAGATCTACCATTCGGGGGGAATGGTAGTTGGGACTACCACAGTGAGATTTGATTACAAATCTCAGTAAGTTAACATAAAACTTATACACAGGTTAAAAATGCATGCATGGCAGTAAAAGCATAAATGCATAATTATAGTCATACATAAACATAGTATAACTTGACATATAGCATGACTTAACCAGAACTTAAGCGTGAACTGAACTTGACTTAACATGGCATGAACTTAAGCTTAAAACATAACATGAACAATCAACATAACATGAACGTGAAACATAACATGGACATGAACATAACATAACATGAACGTGAGCTTGAACGTATCATAAACGTGAACATAACATGATGTGAACATGAACTTGGAACATAACATGAACATGAACATAACATGTACGTGAGCATAACATAACATGAACTTGATCTGAAACTTGACTTAACATAAACTTGGAATCTTATTTAATTGTCTTGATTAATAACGTGCATTAATACGTACTCCACAGTTGTTGTGGCCCCACGTATTCAAGTAACATAAAACATAATACGTACTCCACAGTTGTTGTGGCCCCACGTATTCTACATGTCACAATTGCTGTGTCTCATGTAGTGTATGCTCCACAGTTGTTGTGGCCCCATACTTCATGCTCCACAGTTGTTGTGGCCCCATGAATTCACATAACATAAAATATAATACGTACTCCACAGTTGTTGTGGCCCCACGTATTCTACATGTCACAATTGCTGTGTCTCATGTAGTGTATGCTCCACAGTTGTTGTGGCCCCATACTTCATGTAACATAAAATATAATACGTACTCCACAGTTGTTGTGGCCCCACGCATTATAAGTAACATAAATATAATACGTACTCCACAGTTGTTGTGGCCCCACGCATTATAAGTAACATAACATAAATATAATACGTACTCCACAGTTGTTGTGGCCCCACGCATTATAAGTAACATAAATATAATACGTACTCCACAGTTGTTGTGGCCCCACGCATTATAAGTAACATAACATAAGATATAATACGTACTCCACAGTTGTTGTGGCCCCACGCATTATAAATAACATAACATAAATATAATACGTACTCCACAGTTGTTGTGGCCCCACGCATTATAAGTAACATAACATAAATATAATACGTACTCCACAGTTGTTGTGGCCCCACGCATTATAAGTAACATAAATATAATACGTACTCCACAGTTGTTGTGGCCCCACGCATTATAAGTAACATAACATAAGATATAATACGTACTCCACAGTTGTTGTGGCCCCACGCATTATAAATAACATAACATAAATATAATACGTACTCCACAGTTGTTGTGGCCCCACGCATTATAAGTAACATAACATAAATATAATACGTACTCCACAGTTGTTGTGGCCCCACGCATTATAAGTAACATAAATATAATACGTACTCCACAGTTGTTGTGGCCCCACGCATTATAAGTAACATAACATAAGATATAATACGTACTCCACAGTTGTTGTGGCCCCACGCATTATAAATAACATAACATAAATATAATACGTACTCCACAGTTGTTGTGGCCCCACGCATTATAAGTAACATAACATAAATATAATACGTACTCCACAGTTGTTGTGGCCCCACGCATTATAAGTAACATAAATATAATACGTACTCCACAGTTGTTGTGGCCCCACGCATTATAAGTAACATAACATAAAATATAATACGTACTCCACAGTTGTTGTGGCCCCACGCATTATAAATAACATAACATAAATATAATACGTACTCCACAGTTGTTGTGGCCCCACGCATTATAAGTAACATAAATATAATACGTACTCCACAGTTGTTGTGGCCCCACGCATTATAAGTAACATAAAATATAATACGTACTCCACAGTTGTTGTGGCCCCACGCATTATAAATAACATAAAATATAATACGTACTCCACAGTTGTTGTGGCCCCACGCATTATAAATAACATAAATATAATACGTACTCCACAGTTGTTGTGGCCCCACGCATTATTATAACATAACATGTCTTATCTTTCTTAATGCATGTGATATTATTTAATATCATATACTTTTCTAACATGGCGTATACTTGTAAATGGCATAATATGATTTAATCATAAACATTTCATGGCATACATGTATCATATGGCATACTTAACATGGCATACTTATAACATACATCATTGTATGACAGAAAAGATTATATAACAGATAATTATTCATGAGAGATTAAATCATACGTAACAGATAAACATGTAATGACATAGCATGACATGGCATATACGATAACATACATACATAAATTGTAGTTCTCTTACCCATCACACATACACAATAAACTGATAGTAAGTTAGAGGCTAACTTACCTCGATCGTCGCGTTCTATGAGAATAGAGCGCGAGACACGAGGAACTGCACAACAGCTGGAAGAGGAACACTCAAGTCCTTAAGATTTTCACTTCTGAACTCAATTGCCATATTGTAAGCACTTGCAACACCACGGCCAACTTGAGGTTTCACTATACTCGGAAGAGATAAATTGACTTCAGAAAGCCTTTGCACTAAAACAAGTTCATTAAAATTATCAATAACAACCAAACAAACAACTCATTTCTCAATCCATATACTCTTAGCCATAGTCAACCACAAGATGACACCAGTCATCCCGGACTATAATCCATATCATCACTGCTTCGGGACACTGTCATACAGTTTCCCAACATTACACCATACGCTCCACACTTCTCTGCTACGCCATTCAACCCTTCGTGACACGCCATCCGGTGTATCACGACTTAGTACAGAGTACACTCACGTGAACTCTCTTCCATTCACACTACAAAACCCATCACTGCGATACACGTCTCACGGTGCATCGCTACGCGACACGGAGTACGCGCTACGCGTACTTCCTTCGCTACAACACTCATCAACACGATGCACATCACACGATGCATCGCCATACCACACGGAGTACACTACATGCGTACTCCCTTCCTTCTACGACCCACATCACTACAGCGCATGTCGCGCGGCGCGTC
This sequence comes from Carya cathayensis, assembly GCA_011037825.1. NCBI lineage: Eukaryota > Viridiplantae > Streptophyta > Magnoliopsida > Fagales > Juglandaceae > Carya > Carya cathayensis. The sequence goes on along the minus strand of QGSO01000394.1, from coordinate 352,127 downwards.
GCTGCATTACACAGAATACGCTACACGCGTATTCTCTTCACACAACCCGCCGTATCACATCTACGGCATCCATCTCACGCCTATACTTCACAGCACAGTCCACAAAACTACAAAATCAAGCCTAACACTTCACAACCACACTTCGTTTCACAACTACGCAGCGAACTCCACAAACACTAACTACACAGTCTACAGCCAACCAAATCAACTATGTTAAACATAAATAACTAAAGATAGAGGGTTAAGACGAGAGAGATGTGATTGCTGTCGGGAAAGAATCCAAAACTGATAATTTTAGCGGGCTGTTACAACCCCCACCGTTTGACTCCCCTCCAGCCGGTGACCAACCCCACCAAATCTCAGCCTCATTCGTGCCACTATTAGCCGTCGTGGGCTCTTCCAAGCCCCATGGCTTTTCGTCCATTTCGCCGTCATCGTTCCACCTCTAGCCACCACTTCATCACCGACCTCTTTTCGATCTAAACCACCCATTTTCAGCTCCGATCCGTCGCCGGAGCAACCCCCACGAGCTCAACTTCATTTTGGCCATTTTTCCCTTCCACTGTCATTTTCGCCTCTACCCACGGCCAACCCTCACTTCCATTAGCTTCATAAACACCTCTAAGCCATTCCCTATCAATCCCAAGCCTTGGTTCATCCCCATTCGAAAGTGGGCATTTAATAACCCACGGCCACCGTGCATTTTACACTGTTACGTTGCTTTTCCTGCACGTTTTGCAGCTCGTTGATCCTCTGAAAATTATTTTATAGCACTGTAAGTATTTTTCAAACTTCATTTTATATTTAAATATTTTTTTTTTTTAACAATAAATTGTGATTGGTTTTTCTTCCGAACTGAGTCTGAGGAGTCGGGGGTCGGTTGGATTGGAGGACGGAGTTGTGTTTATAATTGATTGATGTTGAAAATTGTTGTTGGTTATTTTTGGTATCTTGTCGTAAGCATTGCATAGTGCATGCATGTTCATGTTTGAAAAAGAAAACTGGGTTTTCTTGTAATTGTATGCATGTACATGTGTTGAAACTTGAGAACTGGGTTTTCAAGCGAGAAATGTTTTTCGATATATTTGAACGATTGGATTGATTGGTTTGAGTCAGATTTGTGTTTTTTTGTAGTGCTATTATCATTCGATAACTTGTGGACAAGGTTTTTTAAGTGAAGTATCCAAAGGGGAAGCATTTCCTAGAAACAACGGTAAGGAACTCAGATTCTATGTTTTGGAAATCAATTTTTAGTGTTATGCTGGAGGTGTTGGAAAATATGTAGGTAAAAGTAAGGGAGGGAGCTATTTCTTTTTTGTTCGACCATTGGTTGGAGAGAGGGGTGCTTGTGGCAAAAGTACCTAATATTAATCAACAAAAGTTGGAGGTGAAAGAGTGTTGGGTGGATGGGCAATGGGATCAGGAGTTACTGGGCTCTCTAGTGGCCTCTAATGTGGGTGCCCACATTCTAAGTGAAATCCCTGGGATAAGAGAGGGGCTTGACATTCTAGTTTGGCATCCTTGTGTGGATGGAAAGTTCTGAACCAAATCAGCATGGGAGCTCACAAAGTTTAAGCAGCCACAATTGGAGGGTTTGGACTGGATATGGTGCAATCTTATTCCAAAAAAGATGTTTGTGTGTATGTAGAAGGCTAGGTTTAATTGTCTACCTATTGAGGAGATGGTGCAGTCGGTGGGTGTTTCTTTGGCCTCAAGATGCATTTGCTATTCCAGAGGAGGGGTGGAGGATCAGGATCAGGTTTTGTGTAAGGGGTCGGTGGTGTTTGAAGTATGGCATCGTGCAGCTTGTTTGCTAAGCGTTTCATGCATGGCCTTCGATGATGGGAGGGCGAGATGCAGAGTGTGGTTTCGTTGTGCAAAGAAGTCAACGCAGCATGGGGTTCTAATTGGGATCATGCTGATGTTGATTTCTTGGAGACTTTGGAAGTGGAGATGTGATGCTCGTATGCAGGGCAGCATGATTTGGTGGATGCGATCTGGTGTTCCATTAAATATTGGTTGTAGGTCTTCTTGTCCAAGCTGCTGAATGTAAATGCTTTATCAAGTTTTGACCATAGTATTTTGTTTGAGTTGGGCATTCCGGTGAGGGAGGTGGTTGAAAAGAGGTCAAAGCTAATATCGTGGAGCAACAAGGGAAGGGTGGGTGAAATTAAATGTGGATGAATCGTGTAGGGGAAATCCAAGTAGCTATGGTGGAGGTGGGGTTATAAGGGATGATAAAGGGCAATTTTTGGTGGCCTTCTCTACTAAATTTGGTTTTGGAACCAATAATTAAGCAGAGTTAAGGGTGCTCTTTGGTGGTTTAACTCTTTGTGAAGAGTTGGTATACATAAATTTGATGATTGAAAGTGATTCAATTTTGGTGGTTAATTGGCTTAGGAAAAAGGATGCATGGTGTGGTACCTGTGGGATTATTGGGAGGAAGTTATGCAGGGGTTGACTAGTACTCAATATGTGGTATCACATCAACTTTGAGAGGGGAATAGAGTTGCTGATTTCCTTGCTAGACAGGGAGAGGAGGGGATCGATTGTATCTACATGACTTTGTGTGATTTGCCTCGTCATGCTCGAGTTTGCTTCGATTAGATGTTCTGGGTTTGCTGAGTCTTAGGCTATGAGATGTTCTTAGTTTTTGTTTTGTGGGTTTTGTTGGGTGTATTGGTTAATTTGTTGGTTTTTAATTCTTTGGGCATAAAGTGGATTTTGGCTAGGCTTGCAACCACGATTTTCCTTTGCCATGAGTGAGGCTTTTAATAATGCGGGGAGGGATCACTCTTGGACATGTGACCCTAACTCTTTCTTAAAAAATAAAATAAAATAAAAAAGTTGCAACAAACATGGATCCTGTGGCACATAAGGCCACCTTTAGTCGGACTCGTACACAATTCCTCATACGACTAGCATGTGGAGAGCTCATCGACTTGCCACTATGGATATTTGAGAGGATCAATTACGAGCCGAGTATAATCTCCACTAACAACCTCCCATATGCGGTGATCATTACTTGGCTATTACTAAATCGGAGAGTGCCACCCCAAGCGGATGAGTGGTTGACTGAGCAGATGAGCCCCTATATATGACCTCACATTATCGGAGCATTGGACAAGGAAGGGGGCGTGCTCGGTGTGTGCCTAGGCCTACAAGAGATCATGTTCCTTAGACCCAGTATAGAGTTGGTGTTGCTTCCACTAGTCAGCAGTCGATGGGTACATTTGCTGGGGCTACACGGCCTTGGCTCGATGCTTGGCTTGCATGAGTTGATGCAATGGTCTCATATATTAGTGTGCATATCGACCGACCGATCGCATCAGTACAATAGGGTGTCATCGAGGTTGGCCATCATTTAGATATCCTAAATGAAAAGGTCAACACATTGACTGAGGAATTTCATACTTTTGTAAACAACTTGTTCTAAGTTCTTTTTTTTTCCACTTTTCTTGTATTTTTTATTTGTATTTTAATATTTTTTTATACTTTATGTAATGAACAATATCATTTAATATATCTAGTGTTTTTTTTTTCAATTCTCAATTTCTTTTAATTTGAAATAACATTTTTAATGTTGAACTTTATGTAATGAACAATATCTAGTGTAATGAAAAAAAAAATCCATTTTTTAATGAATAATGAATAAAAAAATCGAGTTATCTAGTGTAACTTTAGGTAGTGAATACAAAATTCCATTTTTATTTATATTTCGCTATTTGTTTTATACATTATGTAATGAACAATATCATTTAATATATTTAGTGCTTTTGTATTTCAATTCTCAATCTTTTTTAATTTGAAATTTCATTTTTTATTTTAAACAAGTTCACATTCTAACATTAATGACTATTGTTTGAACATTAGAACGAATAACTTACATGTTCGCACGTAGGTGAGCTTAACGTTCAATCGTACATGAACTGTTCGAACATAACATTTTATACGTTCGCATGTACCCATTCCAAAATGACATCGTTTGAGTTATGTTTGAACAAAACATTATCATAGCTCGAACGTATAATCATTTCTCGTCCACCTTTAGTTACGGTTTCATGAAACTGTCACGGAAAATAATCTTTGGGGACTGTTTCAGGACCGTCACAAATTGAGAACCATCACAAAACTCAATTGTGCTATAGTGCATTGTGAATTAACTTAAATATAGTTATCATTGATTATATATAAAATTATATTAATTGAGTTAAAAAATAAATATATTGTTAAGATCAATCCATTTTTATTAAACCAGTTGAAATAGACTAAACGAGTTGCAACAGGTTAAGTGGGTTGTGCCCATAATTATTAAACGGGTCATGTCATGCCACTCTTATTTATATGAAACATGTTATGATTTTAGGTTTTATCTTACCCGTTTAATTAAATGGATCATGTTTGGGTTGATATATATAGTCTAATACTCACAACTTACACAACTCAATACAACCCATAAATACAAATTCACGTGAAATTGGCGGTTTGTTGAAACAAACATTAAATAAGCTTATTGCTCGAATTACACTAATAATTCGCCAAATAAACGTCCTAATATTTAGGTACGCTAATGTCATGTGCAATGATGTAACGCTTGGGAAAAATTGTCACCAATTCAATCTTGGCCTGAAAGTCTTATGGGGCAATTGTATACATGAGCTGTTTTTGAAATGGACCATACAACCAACATAAATGGACCATTAATATGACAAATGTGGATCATAAACGGACCATTAAATGGACCACAGTGTGATACCCCTATTTTAGGGTATTTTTATTGAAAGATTATTTTAATTGATCTAAAATATTAATTCTTTTGTTCTAAATTATTGGATTTCTCGCTAGATTTATTTTATGATTTTTAAGTTGTGAAAATTATTTTGATGTGCTTTCTTAATATTAACTATTGTATTGCATTTAAAATACTCTTTATTTTAAATTAGTTTATTTTTGGATTTTATTATTTCATTTTATTAAGTCAATGTGTTTAAATTATTTGATTTAATTCATCGTTTTAAAATTTATTTTCGTTGGATTAGTTTGAGACCCTGAGTTGGAAAAGGCTAGACCTCATTTATTTTCCCTTCCTTTTTTCTTTTTCTCTTTTCTTTTTTTCTTTTTTTTTTTCTTCTTCCTTTTTCTTTCTTCCTCCCCTGCCTCCCAGCCCATGCGTGACCCCCCCTCTCATTCCTCTCCATTGTCTCTCTCTCTAGCCAACCCAGCCACCGTGCGCTGCCGGTTGTCACTGCCCACCCCATTGCCTTCCCCTCACGCCGACGACCTCATCCACCCCAGCCTTCTCTCCTCACGTTCTCTCTCTCCTCCCCACTGGCCGTGTGTAGCGGAATGGGTTGTGTAATTTCTGCACCGCCATGCGCCACAGCTTCCCCTCCCACAGGCCAATATCCTTCACCAATCTCAGACCCTAACTTTTCAAGAATGCCCTTTCATTAATAAATCATTCCATTGTTCTTCTATTATTTTCATAAATACCTGCACATTAAAAGTAAATTTCTTTTAAAGGTAAATATAAAATTTTATGTGTAAAATATTGACGTGAATTAATTTGACATCACATATTAGAATTTGATGCATAATTAAGTACTCAATTCTAATTTGATAAAATAAATAACTCATTTAAGCAACTTAATTATATAATTCCAACACTTTATCAGATGGTCCCCAAGAAGGATCTGTTTATGGTTGAAGGTCATTTCTGAACAGTTGATTAATAATGCTATTTTCGGGAAGCACAATTAATATGAAAACTGTGGATCATAAATGGACCACGTGATCAATAGAGACAATATTAATTATTGATGTGGAGTTGGAGCTGGATTGGTTGGAGCAAGATGGTCCCCAAGAAGGGTCTGTTTATGGTTGAAGGTCATTTAAACAGTAGATTAATAATGCTATTTTCAGCAAGATGGTCCCCAAGATGAGTCTGTTTATGGTTGAAGGTCATTTCCGAACAGTAGATTAATAATGCTATTTTTGGGAAGGACCATTAATATGACAAATGTGGATCATAAATGGACCACGTGATCAATAGAGACAATATTAATTATTGATGAGGACTTGCAGCTGGATTGGTTGGAGCAAGATGGTCCCCAAGAAGGGTTTGTTTATGGTTGATGGTCATTTAAACAGTAGATTAATAATGCTATTTTCAGCAAGATGGTCCCCAAGAAGGGTCTGTTTATGGTTGAAGGTCATTTCGGAACAGTAGATTACTAATGCTATTTTTGGGAAAGACCATTAATATGACGAATGTGGATTATAAATGGACCATGTGATCAATAGAGACAATATTAATTATTAATGAGGACTTGGAGCTGGATTGGTTGGAGCAAGATGGTCCCCAAGAAGGGTCCGTTTATGGTTGAAGGTCATTTAAATAGTAGATTAATAATGCTATTTTCAGCAAGATGGTCCAGGGTCTGTTTATGGTTGAAGGTCATTTCCGAACAGTAGATTAATAATGCTATTTTCGGGAAAGACCATTAATATGACAAATGTGGATCATAAATGGACCACATGATCCATAGAGACAATATTAATTATTGATGAGGACTTGGAGCTGGATTGGTTGGAGCAAGATGGTCCCCAAGAAGGGTTTGTTTATGGTTGAAGTGTATTTAAACAGTAGATTAATAATGCTATTTTCGAAAAGGACGATTAATATGACAAATGTGGATCATAAATGGACCACGTGATCAATGGTGACAATATTGATGAGGACTTGGAATTGGGTCAAGATGGTTTCTAAAGCTGTTATGCTTGATTAAATGAGAGATGATACTTCTGTTCTCGTTAAACTATCTCTATTCTTATTCTACATTTGTCATTTTTAAATAACTCTTTTTTTTTTTTTTGGCGAAATAAAAAATGTGGTGATCTATGCCAAAAAAAAAAAAAAAAAAGTCTGTTACAAGACCGACATATATGTTTTACTCCTTATAAAGTAATGACAACTTAACGGAGAAGGGAGCCATAGCCAAATATGCACCTAATGCGTTTTTAGAATTAGTCATGATAGGTTTTATAAAATATAGCATCTCTGCAGGAGGTTTTCAACAAAAGTTTCAATTTGGTACTGTCTTAAACAGTGCAGTTTCAGTTTCTTTTTTTTTTTTGTACTTTTTATAAATTTATCAATTATACTATATATATATATATATATATATTTTCAATAAAAGAGGTTTTAGCTAGGCTATTAAAAACATTTTCTAAACCTCCAAACTCAAACCCAAACAGGTTATAAACAAACGGGTATCCATATTGCATCCCTTGTGTCGGTTATTGTCATGAGGTTGGAGAGTAGCATATCAACCATATAGCAAATTATGGAAGTAAGACAGATAATTATGAGGCCTAAACGATTAATCTTAAATGTTATTTCTTTCTCAAACTAATTTGATTTTTCTCAACAACTTACACATATACTGTAGAACCCATGATAGTATACGATTAAACCGTATCAGTCAAACAGAGGATGAGAGAATGGTACTGGATGAAGAAGGAATATAAATAACGTGATGTTAATATTAATTAATATAATGAAATTCACATATATACTCTGTCTAAATCTCTCAAGATTAAAAACAATAATTCGAAATCCCATCATGTAATTTTCTCCTTATAAACTAATGACTGAACGAAGAAGCAAGCCATGGTTTATTGTGATGCCCATTGCAAGCCATGGTTTGTGTGCCTATAATGGGAGGAATGGACAGAGTTGCTAGTAATGGATGTTGCTATGGAAGTGAAAGAGACAGGAAAAATTGAAGAATTGAAAGTATTTTTCTTGATAGCTTGAGGCTTTTAGTTTAGAAGAAATAAGATGGTAACTGGTAAAATTTACCATATTATATGGCTTGGTAAATGTTTGTAATGCTTTCTTGATTAATGATATTGATTTCCATAAAAATATGGCTTGATAAATGTTTGTAATGCTTTCTTGATTAATGATATTGATTTCCCACAAAAAAAAAAAAAGACAACGATGCCAATTATACATGATCAGGCAAAAATTTTGTCCACACCCACACGTACGCACTCAAACTACACATATATGTCTATACAGCTCCTATTTTAAATAATAACACAATATTAAAAAAATTCTAAACAGCTCCTACGAGGTTTTTCTATTTTCCTATGCCGTACGTATGTATCTACGATATTCGAGTAACGTTACATATTATTACTTTTACATATTTTTTGTACATTCTATTAATATGATTGATTATATCAATTTTTTTAGTATACAATCAATTATCTCAATAAAATACACAAGAAAAAAGGTAAAAATAAATACTTCATATAGAATTTTTGTTTTCGTATTCCTCTTTCACCGTTTAAAAGTGCGTGGAACAATAAAATTCTCACATTAAAGTAACCTCTGTTGAAAATTACAACCTGGTGTTTGACAGTCCTCTTCAAATTATTAGCTTTGCGTTTTATCTATCTATTAAATATAGAGAAACGCTGCTCCTCCCGGTAGGGGCACCCACAATGTTTTTATTATTATTATTTAATAAATAAGAAATTGTTTTTTTAATTGTATTGTGAATTGTTTTTGCATATTTAAAAGTGTTAAAATATATAATTGCTATAAGCTGAGTACTGACATTAGACTAACTAAATGCCAGTGAAGTATAAAATATAGCTAAGTTCTACTTAAATGAGCTGCATTGGACTAACTAAAGTCTTTTAAGTGATTTATGTGAAATTCTAAGCTACAGTAAATAGAATGGGAAGTCCAAACTTGACTAGTCACTGGTCACAGATCAAACCCATATTTAATTTCCAAACTTTTGATTGTTTGTATTCTAATGTTAACACTAACCATATGTTAATTAATAATTTAATAATTAACATTTCTAATTTTGAAACTTTTGATTGTTTCTATTTTAATGTTAACACTAACCATATGTTAATTAATAATTTAATAATTTCTAAATTAATAATTAACATTTGCTTAGTTTAGTGGCAAAATATGAAAAAAATATTTAAAAAATTATTATTTAAAATAATATTATATTATTAGTTCAATGTGGGGTTGTTTATATTTATTATTAAAAGAATACTTATTATTTTTACTTATTTTTACCTAGTCTAATGTGGAGTTATCTATATTTGACTTTTAGTCAAAATATCAAATTTTAGCTTTATGCTCTAAGAGCATTGTTAATGGATTACACATATCTAAATGACACTTTTAATGAATGTAAAATAGATTTAGATTTTAGTTATTCCATTTACATAAGTCTGTACATTGGAATAGTTATTTTTTATTATTATTATTTAACAATAAAATAATATGAGATGAATTTGACTTTAACTATTCACATCAAATCTCAACATTGGATTATCCATTTATTCATTATATAGTAATGAATAATTAATAATTAAAAAAATATTTATTTTTTTAATTATTAATTTATTTTATTTTATTTTATCACATTTTACTATTTTACCTATTATATTTAATTAGTAATCATATTCTAATTAAATTATATAGATGTAGATAAAGAGAAGAGATAGAGTGTTATAAAAATTAATAAAATATACATTTGATCCTTAAACCGTAAGCATCAAAATTGACTTTCCATTTACAAATACTGTAACTCAAAATCAAATTATTTGAGTTTGCCTCTTTCATTGTGAGTTGATTTTCATCCATAATAACTAAAAAGTACTATATTTTTACTTTTACATAATCGATTAACAATGCTCTAAGCGACTGTCTTTGTTTTTGTTACATCATATCAGCTATTAGCTTAATTATTTCTAATTACTATATTTATTTAAATAATGTTGAAGCCTTTCAACCCTTTTATTATGTGTCATTTTATTTTAAATGAAAATTTATACTTTTTTAATTGCTAATTACCTTTTATTTAACGGCTGCCAAAAGACATAGTATTCGGTTTTCACTTCGGTCGTAATAACAACACCAGTCTTCTATCTTCTGCTATTTTCCTCTCTCATGTCATGTCTCATCCCTATCAAAATCAGACTTTTTGTAATATGAAATTGCAGCCACGCACTTTATTAATACGATTGATTATATATTAAAAAAATTAATATAATTAATTATATTAATAAAATATATAAAAAATATGTAAAATTAATTATAGAAAACATTATTTTTTTTATAAAATAATAATTTACATATATTTATAATATATAAATTTAGTAAATGAGATGAGAATTTTTTATTTTAAATAAAAATTTAAAATATTATTTTTTAATATTATTATTATTTTATAATTTAAAAAGGTTGAATTGTTTATTATATTTTAAGTAAAATTTTAAAATAATAATAATAATAATAATGGCCAAACCTTTAATTTTTTAAATAAAAATTCTATGTGCAATCACGTTTGTATATTTTTTTGTACATTCTAATTATATAATTAATTGTGTATTAAAAATAATTAATCTAACTAATTATATTAATAAAGTGAAAAATACGCAATAGTGACACGTAGCATTCCTCAATTAAAAAAGAAAATATTTTATTATATTTTTGTTTACGCTTTATAATTTACATAATCCCGGGACATGTAACACAGCTGACGAGGGCTAGCAGAGTTTACGTCCAAGTCAACGTTTCCTTTAATTACGTGGGGCAGAAGAAGGCTAGCTGCAGCATCTCTATATAATCTATCCTATAGGCCTTTTCGTTTCAACAATATTCAAGTGCAGGTCCGATCAACGGAGAATATTTGAGCAATAAAGCAAGTGAGTTCCGTTTCCTTCTTTCTCCATTTACGTACGTCTCATGTCTACATAACATATACTTGCCTGTAATTGACTTGTTATTACAATTACACAACTAACTAGCTAGAATCATGTTTAATGAAAGACAAAAATTATTATCTCTAGTTTTGGATATTAATTTTTACGCCCAAGTTCTTAGGTGTCTATATATGAACTATCTATATATAAATCCTACCGTTGAAGCATTCTATAAATATTAACGGCATGCTAGGATGTTTGAAGTATTTTAAAATTTTTTGAATAGTAGTAAAATTGTCTGAGAAAAAAATATTAAATTTGGTTCTGAAAAATGAGAAAGAAAAAGTTGAATAAAAATATTTTAAAACTAAATACTGTATTGGAGTTTGTGAAAGTGAATAGATAAACTTAAAAGCTTGGTTAAATATAATTTTTATATTAAAGTTTATAAAAATTGTATTGATTTTTGTATTTAAATAATGATTAGATAAAAGTTTAAAATTTGAAATTGAAAATTATTTATATTTGAGTGATTGTTTGATAATGAAGTTATAAGAAATTTTAAGAATTTTGGATCCAGATGCTTGGTGTTATCCAAACATGCCCCTAATCTCTTCTAGTACTCTTGCATAAATGGTTCAAATTTATTTTTAGATTTTATTTGAATAATTAGGTGTTAATTTGTTTTTCCTTAAAAAGACCTTTTACTTCCTATTTAAATGCTTCAAATTAATGAAAGGCGGTAAATAATAAAGAAAAATACTTGAGTTTAAAGGATAAGTTGTACTTAATTGAGTTTAGGAGGTAAACGATAATAAGTGCATGTTTGGGATTTCGGTAAAAAATATAACTTATAACTTTAAGACTTATAACTTATAGCTTAAATAATAAGTCTACTATTAAAAATTTATTTACTGATGGTAACCGTATGTTTAAAACACTTTCAAACATGTTATGTTTATTTGGAAACAAATTAAAAAAGTATTTTCTAAGGTAGAAATGACGATTATTTGAATTTTTAAAAATTATGATCATATCATTGAAAGTTTGAAAGTTGTAATTATCTTAAAGTTGTATGGATATTTTCGTCTATTCACAGTCTTTTTAAAATTTGAATTACATTTTGCATTATCTAAAAAGTATTTTAATATGTAACACTTAAACGACCTAATTTTTTCATTAAAGAACTTTTAAGAATATTGAAATACTTTTTAAGACTTCTAACGCAACCTCAAACAGGCCCTAAGTACTAACCGCGTACCCCTCACCTTTTCTTTTCCTTTTTATGTTTTTTAAAATTCCTAATGGGTTACGTGAGTAGACCTAATTGTTTGTTCCCCCTAGCTCCTTTATCTTTTTAGCCTTTAAAGGGTATAGACGAGGCGATGACATGGAGATGATATGTGCTTCTATTCTATCATATATGGATAAGAATTTATAAAGGTGGCCTCAAAACACTTAACGTTGATATATAAATAAATTTTAGAATTAATTATAAAATCAATACTTGAGTTTTCACGTTGCCTCAGTTTTCAACTTTTACAAAATTGATATATGAAATTCATGAAATTAACTTTCAAATAGATACCTCAGTTAATTTAAAGGAAATATTTTAAAAGAATAAAGATAGAATAAAAAATAATGTTCAAATAATGATATAGAGAAATAATATATAATTAATTTGACGAATGAGGCATTACAAAAAATATTAGTTAAAATAATTAATAAAATAAGTTTTAATAGAGATTTTAGGTGTGAATATAATATAAAAAAGCCATTGCGAATGCTTAGTCAACATTGCTTCCTTGGGTTGCTATTATTTTCTATGTTTGTAACTGATCTCATCTAGAGTATTTTTATTTTTATTTATTTTTGTCCTCTAAAGCAAAAGAAACAATCTGTGACGAGCGATCTACGACGAATCATTGAACAAGTCCACCTTTCGCATATTGAAAAGAAGAACAGTAAGTCCGCCATTTTTACCTTTCTTTTCTTCTTTGCTTTCTTTTGATGCTACAGCTGTACTATTTGAGATCCAACTCCACTCATGTAGAAGTCTTCTGAAAAGTTCTAATTAGATCAAACGGTATATGTATATATGGATCTTGAGTTTCAATACTTATTTTGGTATTACAGTTTATATATATATATATATATATATATATACTTGCTTTATCGTTTTTTGTTTTAAATACTAAATCAGTTCTTTGAACAAAAAAAAAAAATAGTAACCAAGATTTTAGGAGCTCCACAAAGAATTGATACATACATCCTCCTTAATGACACATGATTGTGTCATTAAGGAGGATGTATGTATCAATATAATCTAATATAATCATGTGTCATTAAGGAGGATGTATGTATCAATATAATCTAATATAATCCTCCAATCTAATTTACTGGAAAGCTTAATTTTTCTTAGTCGATACATGTTATTTTTTAACGAAAAATAGTACAAAATTAGTGATAATTTGTAGACAAATACTTGGAGAGAGATTTGTACTATTTCTCTAGAATATGAGGCCCGCTCTCTCTATCCGTATTAACAATTAAAAAACTTGCATTTTTCTATCACAATTTTTTGTTAAAATTAGTAAAAACTTGTTTGCTTTGTACTAGGAACAGATACTTGTACTACTTCTCTACAATATGAGCCAGGATGCACTCTCCACTCGCATTGCTAAAAAGCGTTGTATGTATAAAGTGCATAAGCAGTTACGTGGCGTAAATAAGAACGCTTACAAGCCTGTTTTGCTTACCATCGGTCCTTACTATGAACAAGACAAGGTTGGCCAGGGGTTTATGTCAGAGCATAAATTGCGCTATAAGCAAAAAATGCTTAAAACGAAAGAAAGTGAAGAAAGATACAAGGGGGCACTGAGAGAATTGGAAGAAAGTGTTCGTAAATGCTATGTAGAATGCAATAGCCAGACCTCAGATCAGTTTCTTGATACGATGCTACTTGATGGCTGTTTCATTATTGAGTTGTTCCGCAAGTATGAAAAATACAAGAAAACAAGACATGAAGATGACCCAATCACCAGCACCGATGGGCAATCCCTCAAATATGAGGCGCTGGATCCAACAGGTGAATGCTACACAATTGTCAGTACTGAGAAATCTCCCAAGTATGAGGCCCATGATCCGACAGACGAAGATGACCCAATCTTTCAAATGAAGTGGGTGCTTCCAATAATAGCTCGTGATCTACTGTTATTTGAAAATCAACTTCCATTCTTCATTCTTGCTAAATTGTTCGAGATGAGTAAGGGTAACAAAACACAAATTCATGAAAGACCCAAAAATTCAGGAGAACTCATTCTCGATATTGAGGAGAAAGAGAGAAATAGTGGTGAAAGCTCAACCTCTGCAGATGATCAGATTCATAATCTCGCCCTAGGTTTTTTCTCTGAATTTTTACCATTTCAATGGAATGTCCTTGCATCAAGTTATAATTCAACCAAAAGGATTAAGGAGCTACTTTGTCTTACACAGAAACATCTCAACCCTTCACTTCCAGTAATGGTATGCAAACGTTTACTGCTTGGGTTCAGATTCAGGGATGCAAAGTTTGAGCATCTCCTTGGTCTCATACATGCAACCATTAGTATTTCAATACTTGATACGGAAATAGGTCACACCAATGAACGTCAAGAGGCAGGAGACAAATCTCAGAAGGCTGAGAAATTACCTGAAGCTACGGAAGGAGTCAAATCTCAGAAGGCTGAGAAATTACCTGAAGCTACGGAAGGAGTCAAATTTCAGAAGGCTGAGATATTATTACCTGAACTTACGGAAGTAGTCGAACTTCATCAGTTACCGGAACATTTTAAATCAATGACTGTTGGTTCATGTGCCGGCGAATTTATGCCAAAGGAATGGAAGCATTCGCTATATAGTCCGGAAAATATTGAAGGCTGGAAATCAAATTTTTCTGACGAGCTTCAGAAGGCTGGAGTTGATGAGAATATGGCAAACGACTTTAAGGATGATTTAGATAAGTTTCGCCGCTGGATGAAAATACCTTACGCCATTGAATTTCAAGAGGCTGGAATTAAATTCGACGATGCAAAGAAATTTAAGGATCTACATGATCCAAATAGAAATGACAACAAAGAGCTTTGTCTGAAGAAAGAGCTTCACGAGGCTGGAGTCGAATCCAAGAAGGCAAAAAAATTTATACGTCTACTTGATCTTAGAGAGATTGAACGTTGGAACATACATGGTGCCACAGAACTTGAAGAAGCTGGAATCAAATTCAAGAAGGCAGATAAATGTAATAGTACATTTTTCATAAAGTTCAACAAAGGGCTAATGGAGATTTCACCTTTGAGCATAGAAGATCATACAGAGACTTACTTACGAAATCTAATTGCATATGAGCAATACTGTGATGGAGACAATGGTTTTGATTTCGATTACATCACCAACTATGTGAGCTTCATGGACTATCTCATTAACTCTCCAAAGGATGTTGAATTACTTCGTCGAAAAGGAATCATCCGCAACTTTTTGGGTGACGATAAAGTTACTTCCACCATGGTTAACAAGCTTGGTCACTATATCACTACTTCGATCAATAGCTCCATGTATGCTAGAACTTCCATGGAAGTGAACAGGTATTGCAATAAAAAATGGAATTTGTGGGCGGCGAAATTGAAGCGCGATTATTTCAACAGTCCTTGGGCATCGATTTCATTTCTGGCGGCTGTCTTATTGCTTGGGCTTGCAATTGTACAAACCATATTTTCCATTATTCCTTAACCTTTTTGTGAGTTTGTTATTTTTTGTGTGTTCTCTGGGTTAATGTAATAAGTATCGAATAATAAGATTTTACAAAGTAAGAATGACCTGTGTGGTTCCGTACCGTATCTTTTGTTGAACTATTTATATATGAATCATATTTTATTTGAGGTTGCAGTCACTTTAGTTTGTCCTAAAAGTCTTGTACGTTATACAACCATGTTGTAACACTCGGGTTTAACACCAGGCTTGCTTTCTAAGTATTTTTAGGTTTATAGCTATAAAAATAGCCTTAAATTTTTAGGTTTATGAAGAAATTTCGGGAGAAATTACGAGTCTTAAATTTTATTTTTGACGGATATTGGAACTTTTTTTTTGGGGTTGCTATTTTAGTTAAAATCACTAAATATTTTGGTTTGGATAGAATCTTGTTTTGGGAAAGAATTTACGGAACTAGTATATATTTTTTTAGGATTAATCAAGACTCAAAATTAGGAGAAAAAGCCCAAACCCGTAAGATCTTGTATCAGACTCCACATCCTACACGTTTCAGGTCCGTTTGCCGTTGCATGCATGCCTCAATCGCGTCCTTAGTCCACGGCTTCCCGTCGCATATTTTTTTTGTTTCCCTCCCTCTCTAGGGGTTTTGTTTTTAATCCTCAATATGTACTTATGCACGTCTCAACCATCCCTCATCACGAAGAAACCCCAAGCTGACGCTTCAGTTTTCTTCCTCTTCTCTGGGTTTTTGTTTTTTTCGTTGTTCACGACGTAATCTCTCGTGAGTTGCACCCCTCATGGCCATCTCGTTCCCACGCAAGGGTCTGCCCAACCCCACGCTTCACCGTGTATGTTGCTGACCAAACTTGCATCTCACCAACAATCGCGCAGCACCACCGTGTGACTCAACCATTGTCTCCAGTTTTTCCACTCCCAAATAGAGCAAAACCTTGTAGGCGACAAACTCGGTTGATCATCACCGTACGATGGAAAAATAATCGGGTTGGCCACAGAACCTGCCGGTCGTCGCTTTCCCTTCAGCCTCAAGTCGCCTCAGATCCGCCTTGTCCCTCCTAGTGAGTCGTCGCCGAACGCTCCCACTATCTCTCCATCCCTTTCTCTCAGTGTGATCACTCTTTCAGTATCTCTCTCTCTCTCTCTCGCTCATTAATCTCTCTCTCTCTCTCTCTCTGTTTTTCAGCCACTGGATCCATCATACTGCCGTTAAGACTCACCGTCGTTCGCGACCTTGTCCAGCTCCGCCACACCTCTCAGATAGTGCCGCTGGCTCCATGTTATTTATTGGAAGAAAAAATATAGTTGCAAGGACAATTGTCTATTAATCTATGTATTAATTAATTTATGTATTAATGTGATGTGATTGGTCAAAAAGTAGATTTTATTAAATATAGTATTAATTTAAATTTTAAATATAAATAAAACAGTATTGATATATTAATTAACGTGTAATTATATTTGTAAGTAGCAAAACTTACGTTCAGCAGTTGCCCAGACCAATTTTTTTTTTCATTCCTCTAGTTGTTGTGACGTGGGTTTTATTTTGATGTTTCAGTAGACTTGACAGTATACAAAGGAAGAACTTAGGTGTTAAATTACTTTGATGCCCTTCTATTCTGGAAGTTATTACCGAGTGTTTGGATAGTGTGGTTTGTGGGGTGTTATTCTTTTTGGGGCTGGGCTTATTTTGGTTAAACTGGACTTGTTTTTAATGGACCTTTTTACTAGCATTTTAGTTCGGGCGAGATTATAATTTTTGTTTTACTTTTTAGTGAATTTTATTAAGTAGATATTGATGAATTTAGCAAGCAAAAATACTTTTGGGTTAAGGAAATTTAAGTGTTTGAGGAATTAAAATAGGTGATTTGAATATTTCAAGTGTGATTACAAGTTACGTGTTCAAGTGGTAATTTATTCAAGTTATATGATTTTCTATAGGTGACGATTAATATTCATTCGACATTTTTGTGGAAAAATTCTGAAAAGTTAAGAAGTTCAGGTAAGTGAGGTTCTTATGCTAGACTTTGCATAAAAGAAATGAACTGAGATTAATTTTGGAAAAGTATGCATATTTTGTTATGAAAATAATTTTGAAACACATCAATTATTTGTTTTGCATTACTCATGAAATTTTGTATAAGAATAAAGTATTTTTCTAGAATGACTGGTGTACACATGAACTATTTTGGCATTTTGTTTCTGAACTGTGCAAAAGAGAGCGAATATGAATTTTGTGCATAAATTATATTTTTGTGATCTGATTCTATTATGTTTTGAAAATATTTTGTACTGTAATATGAGATGATTTGATTTCTGAAAACCTCTGGCATGATATTCTGTTTCTATTTTTGTTTTGTTCTGACCTTACCACAAGTGCAAAACTGTGGCCTTTGTTTGGGTTGGTACCAACTTTTCTGTTTCTGGTGCACCAACTTTAGAAGCAAAGCGATTTTCTACGTGGTTTTTCCTGTATGCACACTCGGGATTCCGAGAATAATAAGGAGAATATTTATATTTTGTTTCTACTCGATTGGCCACTGGGGTTTGCACAACCCTACCACGGGGGTTAAACATGGAATTCTATTTTGATGTGATGTTTTAGTTATGCTGTGGCAAAGGGATTTTGAATATGACTTTTTTTGCACTTTCGCTTTGATATTTTTGATAACATGATCTGACTCTATATTTTAAATATAAAAAGTGTTTTGTTCTACATTTTAAACTCTGTAAATGCTCATGTTTGCGTACTAGTATATGTTTTCTGCTTGCTGAATTGTTGATAACTCACTCATTTCTTCATAATATTTTTTTGATAATCGTGAAAGTTCAGTTGAAGAACAAAAATAGGCAGTATGAGAGAGGTTTAAACACAACAACACATTTGGGTTTTAGTGACAGTTGAGAAATTGTGATGGTCCCCAAGCCGTCACTAAAAAGTATTTTTTGTAATAGTTTTTGGAAACTGTTACTAAAGACAGATGATATTTTTTTTACGTTCGAACGAAGATGAAATTTACATTCGAACGTTAAATATACGTTCAAACATTAAGGCTACTGACATGCGAACGTGAAATGTTTTGACGCCAACGTTTGAATGCTAGTAATTAACATTCAAACATTAGTTGTAACTTTAAGTTAAATATGACTCTAATTTAAAAATTATGTGGTTTTTAGAGTGTATAATTTGTGAACAAGTCTAAAAAATTATAATATATATTTATATATACAAAATTTGTAAAATATAAATATATTTATGTTTATATATATTTGAAGTATAGTGATTTTGTAATGCCTAGGTCCCGCAAGGGTCGACGAGTTACTCCATGCTACTTAAGCTCACAATCCAACAATACATTTGTGGACTTCAATTTCTCAATAACACATAGATCCCATTATTTTAAACCAACTATTCCCAAATAATTAATTAAGAACACCTCAAGGTCTCAACATAAAAGTCAACTTTCCAAAAACATACCCAGTCATCAAAGCATCACAGAACTAGTTAAAGAAGTTCTCCAATCACCAAGTACTCTCTTTGTATTTAATCTACTATACTCAAATAGCATTACCCATGCTGCTATTCTTGAACTCCAGCTGAAACATCCAAAACATCTAAAAAATATTGTGGAGATAAGATGTTATCAACAACTTAGTAAGCAGAACACATATATTAGTATGTAAACATGAGCATTTATAATGTTCAGAATGCATAACAAAACATTTCCTTTCAAAATGTAGAAACAAATCTTGTTACAAAACATCATAGCAAAACATATTTTAGAAAATAAACCTTTTCCCAAAACAAAATTCATTGGTATATCCAATCTGAAGCATCATACCCATATCATCTCATAGCATCACATAAGGACAAATACCATGTTTAACTCTCGTGGTAGGGTCATAAACCACCATTATACCTGTGGCTGGGCTGTATACCATGTTTCACCCCGTGGTAGGGTTATAAACCACCATTATTGTGTTATCCGCTCCTTCATTCTTTCTTCTTTAATTATAAGCTTCGATCTACGTGCCATACTCCGATGGCGTTTTCTGACAGTTATCCAGCGGATTTCAAAGCTAGATAGATATTTTAAAACTTACGGATATTTTAAATATCCTGTAAATATTTATATAAGATATTTCCAGTATTATTAGATAAGCCCCTTTTTAAAGTAACACAATTATAATATTTTAATGAGCTCTAAAAATATTATAAATGTAGATAATTATTTAAATTAAATATTTTAGCCATTTTAAAATATTAAGAGATTTAACTTTACGTTAAAAACTCTAAATTAATTTAAATGATTTTTTTTGAGTAATTAACGATACTTCATCATTTTAAATAATGAGAAGACATTATTTTATAAACTTTAGTTTATAAAATAATATTATATCTTCATTTCTCTCGATGCTTTATTTTTATTTTAAACTTTAGTTTAAATAAAACACTTACGTGTTTTTAAATTAGTGTTTAAACTCATTGTTAGATCGTTTTGAGGATTCCGAAATGAAGGACTTGGATTAAATACCCAAGCCCCTCTCTTTTCCTCCTCACTTTTCCTTTCCTTCTTCTCTCTCTCTTCCAGCTCGATGCACGTCATTCTCTTCTCTACCGTGCGTGATCTTCAGCTCCTCCAGCCTGCGCCACCTCCAACCACTGTGTCTCACCTCCTCCACCGGCATGTTCCCCTCCCACCGGTGGTGAGCTACACCTGCAGCCCTCTCTCTCCCTTTCTCCCTCCAACTGAATGGGTCTTAAAGCTCATTCCTCCTCCTAGCGCCACCATGCATGGCCAAAATGGCCACCGAGCACTTCCACCAGCACCACCACATCATGGGTTTCCTCCCCATGTCCTCCTTTACCCCTACCTCTCTCTCTTTCTCCGATGGGTCTCCACAACTACATGTTCGATTGCACCACCGTGCACGACTACACATGGCTTCTCACTACCACCATCTTGTTCCTCTCATCACCATGACCTTCCCCAAAAAATTTCATGCCCAAACGAGCTTTGCATAGCTCTCACTCTCTCTCACTCTCCAAGGCACGGGTTGCACCATTATTGGCCGATCCACCACTGTGAACCACCACCCAGCCACCATCTCGCCACCACAGCTCCACCACATCCTCCTCTACCTCTCCTTAGCTTCCCATGAAGTTTCATAGCATTCCTCCACCTCAAGCAACCTCCCTCCCCTTCGGATGCACTATTTATGACGTGATGCCACCGTGCTCTACCACCTTTGACCACCACAATGCCATCTTGAGCCTTTCCGAGACCATGCCTAGCTATTCTCAAGCCCAAACCCCCACTTTACATGGTGGACAACCACTGTACGCAGTTTTACCGCCACGTATGACTCCTTCGATGGGCAGCAAGTGACGCACCGGTTATCCCGTCGATGGTATAACCCTCTATCTCTAGTTATTTATGTTTATATTAGTTGGTTGGTTGAACTGTAAACTATGTAGTTAGTAATTGTGGAGTTCGCTGCGTAGTTATAAAGTAAAGTGTTGGGCTTGACTGTGTAGTGTTGTGCACCCTGCTGTGAAGTGGGCATGAGATGTATGCTGTATTTTTTATGGGAGTATGCGTGAAGC
The DNA here is from genome assembly GCA_011037825.1 of Carya cathayensis. NCBI lineage: Eukaryota > Viridiplantae > Streptophyta > Magnoliopsida > Fagales > Juglandaceae > Carya > Carya cathayensis. Next base: position 331,015 of record QGSO01000394.1, on the reverse strand, counting down.
GTACTCCGTGTAGTGTAGTGACGCATCGTGTGATGCGCACCGTGATAATAAGTGACGTAGTGAAGGGAGTACGCATGGTGCATACTCCATGTTGTGTAGTGATGCACTGTGAGGCGTGTATCATAGCGATGTGTGTCGTAGTGTGGATGAAAGAGAGTTCACGTGAGTGTACTCTGTGTTATGTCGTGATACATTGGATGGCGTACCATGAAGGTTTGGACAACATAGTTGAGGAGCGTGGAGTGTATGGTGTAGTGTTGGGAACTGTGTAACATTGTCCTGAAGTAGTGGTGATGTGGCTCGTAGTCCAAGGTGATGGGTGTCCCCTTGTGGTTGACTTATGGCTAAGAGTATATGGAAGTGGTGGAAAGGTATCAGAGAGTGCAGTGGAAGCATGATAGGCGTCGTGACGTGACTCGGGATTTGTCTCGAGCTACATGACATGACAGAGGTGCATTTGTGGATGAAGTCCTCTCCTGTCAAGTGTTGGGATGAACTTGTACAGGGCTGAGAAGTAGAAAGAGTCCTATCCACCGAGTCTGAGCAAGTTGATATTGGAGTATGGAGCTTGTTTATTCAAGCGAGCGTTCATTGGAGTTATAAGTTGCTCTTAGGTGATAAAAGGGGATAAGATACAGGTGTCTCTGGCGAGACAAGTATGCCGGATAGGTTCATCATATATAGTGGGTAAGTTGTCCTCAGCATGGTTACATGGTGTTTTAGCCCCAGAGTTGGCTTGAATTCATGTAGCATGTCTAGATGGGAATGAAGATTTAGTATGGGCTAGGATGCCTGAAGGTAGTGACCAGTAGAAGAATGTGGAAATAGAAGAATGAGACGGAGGTATTAGTGTCTTAACCCTAAGGTGAATCACAGAGGTTCACTTTAAGGAATAAAACCTTGAAGGTTTTAGTATAGTAAATGGCACATAAGAGCCCAGGGATGGATGGAGAGTGTTCCAAGTGAGGCATAGATCTATTTTTAGTATAGTGGCTTATGCATTTGGTAGATGATGACGTAAGGTTATGTGTATGCATGTAGGTTGCCATCTGACACGCACACGAATGGACTGCATGGAATGAGTATGGCATGAAGTCCAAGTAAGTATTGCATTCATACTCTTCTAGAGTTTTCTTTTATATAAACGAAGAAGAAAATGAAAGCTCTTCTCTGAAAGGAAAATGAAACTTTTCTCCACAAATATATGCTTTGTGAAAACGAAAACGAAGCTTAAGTTTTCAAGTATAAGTATGTAACGGCCCTCCTTGGTAGCCTCTTTTCACGCACCCAAAGTATGTAAATGTATGCATGTGGATGGATGCTATACGCGGTACATGTTGTATGTATATTCAAGAAAGGAAAAGAAACGAAACTTTAAAGATGCAAGAATAAACGCTTTTAAAATGAAAAGAAAGAAAACTACTTTTTCTAAAATGACTTTTACGAAAAGAGAAACTTCTTTTAAAATGAATTTTATGAAAAGGAAGAAAACTATTTTCTTTTAAAATGACTTAACGAAAGAAATGAACTGAAGAATCGTAAAGAACTGTAAGAAAGGACTGTAAGAACTGTAAATGACTAATGGACTGTAAAGGAAAGGAAATGACTGAAAAGGAATGAATGAACTGAATGGATGATGTATGAAAATATGTAATGGTTACATGAATTGAAATGGAAATGGTACCAAATGGACTGGACTGGGCAGATTGCAATGCCGGATAAGTAGTACTGGTAGTACACCTAATGCTGTACCCTAACAGAATGGATTCCCAACCTGTGGCCACGGGCGGAATCAGGTCTAAAAGACCGCTAACCCCAGCACACGGGGCGTAACAGTGTGCTACAAGGCCAATGAAAGTGATAAGAAAGAAAGAATGCATGTTAAAAAAGAATGCATGTGTGTATGGAAAGACGTATGCATGAATGTATGTAAGAAAAGAAAGCATGCATGAATGTTGGTAAAAAGATGTATGCATGAAAAGACTCTTTAAGAAATGCAGGCAGCGATGCGTGTGGAACTATTTTTAAGAAAAGAAAGCACGCTTTTAAAGAAAAACTCCACCTTGCAACATTTGTAAAACGAATTGAATGACCATGCATGATAAGTACGATATGTATGTAGGGAATGATAAATGCATGACTGAAAACCTATGTTATTATATTTTAACTATATAAAGTAATGCATACGAGTCATCAATTCATTTTAGTTTTTATGTGCGCTCTCCCCGGGATGCGCTCTCCATTTTTTTTTGGTTTTTTTTCTTTCTTTTAGTAGGACGGAACTCTCTCTCTCTCGCATTTTAGTTTTATTTTTCATTGCCCAGTTTTACTTCATGGTTCTTAGATTTGTCGGTCGGTTTTCTTGTTTATTTTTGGTTTTTCTGGTCTTCTTGGTTGACGGGCGGAAGCTCTCCCACACTCTCGTTGATTGATTGATTTATTTATTTTGATATTTTCTTTTCTTACGTCTTGTGGGCTCCAGACCGAAGGAGGGGCGGTTTTTACTTTTTTACTTTTGATGTTTTTTTTTGAACGTTTCGTTTAGTTGAATCGTGGAAGCTCTCTCTCTCATTTTATTTATTTTGTTCTTTTTCCTGGGTTCCTTTTGAAGATCTTAGGCGGTGGCTTTTAACTTTCCATTGTTTTCTTTTTTCGTTCTTTCATTTACTTCTCTGTTTAACATTCAGCTACTACTTTATTTTTTTTTTTTACCTTTCAAGTTCATTTTACGACGGATTCGGCATTTAATTTTTCTTTTAGTTCTTCATTTGGGGCAGCGTCGTCTTTGTTTATTTTATTTTTTGCTTTCGGTTCATTTTTATTTTGGATTTCTTTATCTCTCACATTTTAGTTGCTAAAAATATCATGTGTAGCTAATTTATAGAGCTTGGGTTGTGGAATGAGACTTGATTTGTTTTGGGATTCTAGTTTAATGCAATATTTTGTTGATAATTGTTGATTTCACTATATTACTAGTCGGATTTAAATTGAAAATAGATTGTGGCTCTTGCTCTTGATTTGTTGTTGACGTAAGGCACAATAAAAGCTGAAAATTATCAAGGCTTCTTTCGATTGATTGTTAATGTGTGTTTGGCTAATAAAGTAGGAAATCCCTTAGGAAAATATTGCAAAACTTGAGCATAATTTTTTATCTTCCGTTTATCAATGCCTTGATCGGATTGTTAATCGAGAAAATTATCTAGGAATTGAAACAAAGAGAGTCTCATACCCAACCCAAGTGTTTGTTAGTTTGCCTTTTCGATTAGTAGCTTTGATTCTAGCTTTGATTTAATTTTTGCAGAAATTGAATTCATACTTTTTTTTTTACTTACTTCATCTTCAATATTTTTTCACATTGCATTTTATTTTTTTATTTTCATCTCTCGTAGTCGACATATTTGTTACACAAAAATCTCACAAATGCTTTGATAACCCTTTGTTCCTGTAGAATAAAATCATGGACTTATCCTTGATACAACTTGATACTTCTACACTTGGAAGCACATTCGAGACTGAGTCAAGTTTTTGGCGCCGTTGCAGAGGACAGCTGGTGCTTATCAGAGCATTCCTCAATTGCTAAGAGGACATTTGTGGAGCTGTGAACCTTTTCACAGCCTCGGTGACATATAATCTTTTTCCCTTTTCTCTGTTTATTTTTCATTATCTTTGATTTTCTACTCTTGTTTGTATGACTGGTTGGACTAGAGACCATAAATGTCGACTGTTTAGGACAGAATCATTGACATCTTTTAACTCTACATCACCTTCTCTTGAATCATCATCTGACACTGATAACATCATGGCTGAAAATGAGCATCATGATAGGGAAATGGTGAATCAGAACAGGACACTTAGAGAATATCTTTAGCCTGTTAGGACTAGCACACCTTCTTGCATCATTTTACCTCTTAATGCAAATGTTTTTAATTTCAAACTCGAGATGATTCCATTGTTTCCACACTTTCATGGTATGGAATTTGAAAACGCCTACTTGAATATCAAAGAGTTTGAAGAAGTGTGTTCCACATTCATGGATAGAACATGCACTGAAGAGGTCATAAGATTGAAAATGTTTCCATTTTCCTTAAAAGACAAGGCTAAGGCATGGTTGAATTCCTTAAGGCCAAGATCCATTGGGACTTGGCAAAAAATGCAAACTGAATTTTTTTTTAAAATTTTTCCCATGCATAGAACCAATGCCTTGAAAAGACAAATCATGAATTTTTGCCAAAAGGATGTGGAAACATTTTATCATTATTGGGAACGATTCAAAGACCTTTTAAATGCATGTCCTCACCATGGATATGAGAATTGGAGGGTCATTAGTTTTTTTTATGAGGGGTTGCAACAAAAAATGAGACAATTTGTGGAGACCATGTGTAATAGAGAGTTTTTTAATAAAAAACCTGAGGAAGCTTTTGAGTATTTTGATTATCTAGCTTAAAATGCACAATCTTGGGATACATCTGATGTTCATGATAGGTTAGAAAGTTTAAGGACAATTTCAGAGGGTGGGAAATATAATATGAGGGAAGTAGATGATTTGAATGCTAGATTGGCTATGATTTCTAAGAAATTAGAAACCATAGAACTAAAGAAAGTGAATGAAGTACAAGCTGTACCTCAAATTGCCTTGAGCTGTAATATTTGTGAGGGCCAAGGGCATTCAACTAATGATTGCCTAACCATTCCATCCTTTAAAGAAGTTCTTTTGGATCAATCTAATGCTATTAATATGGTTGCTAAACCTTTTTCAGGTCCTTATTCCAACACTTACAATTCGAGATGGAGAAATCACCCTAATTTTAGTTGGAGGGGTGAACAAGCTGCTGTACCTACACCTAACATAGCTGATCCTTCACAATTTACACCCTACATTACCCCAGGAGGTTTAGGACCATCTCAATATGCCAACCACATGGTCACAACTCAAAAAAAGAACCTTGAAGACAATTTCCAGCAACTATCCACCAACTTCCAGCAGCTGTCCACCAATTTTCAGCAATTCATGCAAAGTCAAGCTGCTATCAACAGTCAAACTTCACAAGCCATTGCTGATATTCGAGGATCAGTCACAAGGTTGACCACAACCTTGAGTGCTCAAGAGAAAGGGAAATTCCCTGCACAATCTCAGCCTAATCCCCAAGGCCAAAACCAACAATTTCAAAGTGTGGCTGGAGATTCAAATGTCAAGCAAGTCAAGGGTATTACAACCTTGAGAAGTGGTAAGGTGATTGACATTCCTGCTCAAGAGGCAGAAAAGAATGGTAACACTTCTAAAGCTCCTTCTGAAAATGAGGCACTTGATCCTTTGGAATTTGAAAATGTTCCAAACACTACACCTGCAGCTTTTCCTCAAAGGTTAATCCTTTTGCCCAAAGACAAGCATCACACTGAAATTCTTGAAATTTTTAAGCAAATTAGGATTAATATACCATTGTTAGATGCTATTCAATAGGTTCCTACCTATGCTAAATTTTTAAAAGATTTATGCACCGTAGAAAGAAAATTGAATATGCAAAAGAAAGCTTTTCTTACTGAGCAGGTTAGTGCTATTATCCAAACCAACACTCCTCCAAAATACAAAAACCTAGGATCCCCTACCATAGCTTGCATGATAGGGAGCTCAAAAATAGGCCAAACATTATTAGACTTAGGTTCAAGTGTGAACTTATTACCATATAATGTTTATGTTCAGCTTGGATTGAATGAGTTGAAATCTACTTCTATCACATTGCAGCAGGCTGATAGGTCTATTAAGATTCCTAGAGGTGTTGTGGAAGATGTTTTGGTTCAGGTAGACAAATTCTACTATTCGGTAGACTTTGTGGTACTCAACATGCAATTGACTACTCATTCTACTTTCCAAGCACCTGTTATCTTAGAAAGACCTTTCTTGGCTACTTCTAATGCTCTCATAAATTGTAGAAGTTGAGTTTTAAAGTTGAGTTTTGGAAACATGACTTTGGAGCTTAATATTTTCAATCTTTGCAGGCAACCCTCAAAAAGTTGAGGAAGTTCATGACGTGAATTTGCTGGAAAATTTCATTGATGAAAATTCTGCACATTACTTTCAATTTATTGATTCTTTAGAGGAATTTGAAGAAGATTTGAAAATATTTGATAATGTTAATGACTCATCTCTTGTTTCCTCAATAGGTCAGCAAGTTACACCACCATGGAGGCCAAAATTTGAGCAACTTCCACCATTGACATCAACTCTCAAGCCTTCGGAGGAGCAATCCCCAACTTTAGACTTCAAACCTCTTCCATTGGAGCTGAAGTATGCTTTCTTAGGACCACAAAGCACCTTCCCTGTGGTAATTTCTTCTCACTTAACTAGTGAACAAGAAGATAAATTGCTAGATATCCTCAAGAAGCATAAAAAGTCCATTGGGTGGACAATGACTGATATAAAAGGTATAAGTCCCTTGGAGTGTACCCATAGGATTTATTTAGAAGGTGATGCAAAGTCTTCTAGGGAAATGCAAAGAAGGTTGAATCCCACAATGAAGGAAGTGGTTAAAGATGAGGTGCTGAAATTGTTTAATGTGGGTATCATTTACCCCATCTTGGATAGCAAGTGGGTAGGTCCCATTCATGTAGTTCCAAAAATATCTGGGTTTACCATTGTTAAAGATGAGCAAAACGAATCGATTCCTACTAAAATTCCTACTAGTTGGCGCTTGTGTATAGATTATAGAAAGTTGAATGTCGCTACTAGGAAAGAGCATTTTCCTTTGCCTTTTCTTGATCAAGTGTTAGAAAAAGTTGCTGGACATGCTTTTTATTATGTTTTAGATGGGTTCTCCGGTTACTATCAATTAGAAATAACACCAGAGGATCAAGAAAAGACCACCTTTACTTGTACTTTTGGTACCTTTTGTGACGCCCCCAGATTTCGCTTGGGATCGAATGGACATCTAAAGCGTTGGGACATGCAACACATGGTTACCTGCCCCCGTTCATGACATATAAGATGCAATATTCCTAACATACATCTAGCATTATGCAATATTCGTAGCGGATTTTTTCTTGAGCAATACTATGCACCAAATTTATAATATTCCAAATAGTTAAATCGTAATCCAAGCATACTTAACAAAATAAACATCCACGATTTCAGTACGAGTCTTAAAAGACTGTAACCTCAAAAACATGGGAGATCAGACTCCATATTTACATTACCAAAATACACTATTGAGGAAGCTTGTCGAGTAACTCGTATAACTCGACTAACGAGGCCAGAATACTATCCAAGAACTAACTATGGAAGCTGTAAGCTTCGTGTCGTGTCTGCGGCGTCTAGTTAACCTCCTTCAGTCTACCAATGTCTGCTCCCTGCTCTGATCCTGACACATCACCTACCATTTGGGGGGAATAGTAGTTGGGACTACCACGGTGATATTTGATTACAAATCTTAGTAAGTTAATAGGAAACTCCCACACAGGTTAAAGAAGCATGCATGGCAGTAAAAGCATAAATGCATAATTAAAGTTGTAAATAAGCATAACATAACTTGACATATAACATGGCATAACTGACATAACCTAACTGAAATGTGAACTTAACTTGACTTGACATGACATGAACTTGAACTTAAAATATAACATGGGCCAGCAACATAACATGAACGTGAACTTGAAACATAACATGATTGACATGAATAACTTAACTTGAACATGATCTGAAACTTGACCTAACATAAACTTAATCTGATTTCTTTACTTAACATGACATACTTGCAATGGTGAATAATACATGATATGACATACATGTAACATATGACATACTTAACATGGCATGCTTATAACATATAGCAATACATGATGGAATAGATTGTGTAACAGATAAATATTCATGAAAGAATAAATCATGCGTAACAGATAAACATGTAATGACATGGCATGGCATGGCATATATGATAACATACATACATAAATTGTAGTTCCCTTACTCATCATACATACACAGTAAACTGATAGTAAGTTAGAAGCTAACTTACCTCGATCGTCGCGTTCTACGAGAATAAAGCGCAAAACACGAGAAACTGTAAGAAGGTATTCTAAAAGTTAGACATTTAATTATTAAAAATTAGAAATATGAAAACAAGCTAACTTAGGATAAAATTACCATTTTACCCTCTATATGTGGGAAAATGACCATTTTACCCCTAACTTAAGGATTTCACATCCTAACTCCAAAAACTTTCACAATTTACATTCCTCATGAAAATTTTGCTCTAAACTCAAATATCAACTTAGAAAAATTTAAAACACAACACAACTATGGAAAACACACTATGGCCGAAACATCCATAGACCATTTCTCTTGATTTTTGTTGCAAATCCTTCCAACTTCAAAACTCATGCTTAGACCAAAATTTTGTAACAATTATCTTTCAATCCTAAGTTTAAAACCAAACTTAAAACATCCATTTAGGAAAGCATTATAATCAACACCAAACGTTTTGTAAAATGATCCAAACACTTGAATCACAAGCTTTGACCCTAAATCAAAACATCTCCGAGAATTCCAAAAATCAAATCTTACTTCTAGCATATTCATAACATCATCCTAATATCAACCATGTTTTAAATCATCAAACTGAAGTCACCAAAATCACAAAATAACACTTGGAGTTTTTGGTTTTACACTTAGTCCAAAAACAGAAACTTTTTCCTCAACTAGTTTTGATAAATCTCTTGATCCATGGCTTACAAAGATGAGATCTTCAAACTAAAACATCACATGGTTTAAAAATGTGTCTTAAATAGATCCAATTATCAAACTTAAAATCACATGGCTAAAACTCAATAAAACATGGATCTAACCCAAAAACATCAAATCTTAGGCCTAACCGGAATCCTCTTGCATAGAAAAATCATATCATTGAAACTAATACTAAATAGCTTCAAAATAATATCCTAACATGAAAATAAGAGACTTAGAATCATAATATAAAAATATCAAAGCCTTTAGAGTAAGTTCAAACCTCGAAATATTCAAACTTTCTCCAAATAAAAACTGTTTTGCCACTTCCAGTTTTCAAGTTTCTAGATATAAGAAAATCTATCATCAAAAGCTTTATTCATGTAACAAAACCTTAATGAAAACTCTTAAAAACATTCTAAAAACACTCCATAAAATTTTTGGACCAAGATATGTCCATTAGCTTAGTCAAAAACTCCAAAACATAATATACTCTCCAGATTCACGCCCAGAATGACCTTTCCATGGTTAAAAATACGTTTGACCGGCCAAATGACCATGTAATAATATATCTACGGAAACTAACCTCAAAGAGGAACAACTTTTATGAAAGAGTTATCGTGTGAAAATACATACAAAGGGCCGAAAAGCTCCACACAAAAAGACCCAGAAATCTACCCGAGAGAGCTCTTTTGGGTTTCTCTCTAAGAACGGGGTGAAGAAGTGATGAAAGGGAAGTAAGTGTGACTTGCACGACTCAAGAATTCTGTAGGGGGAAGATATGGACCTGAATGACCATTGATTGGAGGTAGATATGTGACATAAAGTGGAGAATAGAGAGGGGAAAGGACAGCCTGCAGAAGCTGTGAGTTATGGAGGTTGATGGGGTGGGTTTCTCCATCTCATCAAGGTACTATTGGGTGTAGCCAAAGGCAGTGAATGGTCTGCCATGTATGTGAGGAAACTTCTCCAAGAAGTCTTGCCAAGGTGGCCAAATTCGTGGGCCTTGGTGGGCCCAACCAAGTGGGCTTCAATTTGGGGTTTAAAGGAGGTATGGTTAGGGTTTGAGATGCTATCAAGCCCAAATCCAATTTTTCTTGGCCCAATCAAATTTCCAAGGTTTAAAAGGTTGGATAAATATGTCATAACAAGAATTTGAGAAATTAATAACATGTGGAAGTGATTTAATCAAGTGATTAAACACAAAGCTAGAAATTGGATCGAAAAGGGTTTGAAGGCCAATTTAGGGTTTGGGGAAACCGTTTAGGGTTTCGGTTTGAACCAAGCTTTTGGGGTTTCAATTGGATTCCAACCATTTAGGGTTTCACTAGGGTTGAAATTGTCTTTGATCTGATTCAATTTGGTTGATCAGATGAAAAAGGTTTTGCTTAAGTGGCATGATCTTACACCTTGATTTCCTTCACAAATCCATCTAATGGTTCCTCTTTATATCAAGTATCTAATACTATTCATTATGTGTGGCTAAGATCTTGCTAAGTGTCCAAATAAAACTTCTCTAACCTAATTTGGACATTCCACACTGTGATTTTGAAAACACTGCACTTAGTATGCTTATCGAGGTTGCTATTCACTTCAAAAAAATGCATAATAAACTTAGTATTAAAAAATAATAAATATTCATTTTAACCTACAATAAAAACCGTTTACCAAAACTCAACCCCAAAGTTCCCCTATAAATAAATTCACAGTTTCGAACAACTGTTTCATCCGAAATTATGAAAATGAGTTATTGTGCTATAAAATCCTAAATATTCAACTGAGTCTAGTGGTGTAGACTATAACGTATTCTGACACTTCTAACTACCTCAAACAATTAAAATCGCATTTCTGACACCATAGCGAGTGATAACACTGACTATGTTGCCAGGCTAAAACATTTGCGATTAGCCGATTCGTGAAAACTTACGGAGTTTTCCCGAAATTCCTCAAGTTTATAGAAATTCTACCATTGAATTTCTAGCGGGCCGTTACATCCTCCCCTCCTAGAAAAAAGATTTTGTCCTCGAAATCGACGCAAGTACAAACATAAAATACGTTCAATAGAAGATGTTGCTTACCAAAACTACTGTCCATCCCTGGATGTATCTTCACTGGTCATATCCGATAGAGGTGCATCAATGTCCAACGGCATGGCGTGTTGGGGAAAGTAGTAGAACACGTTGTCCTCTTAATCATTGACCACATTGTCGAAATGACCTTGGTTAGGGGCTGCATGAACTCTTCATCACCGTTTTTTGACTCCTGACCCTCTACTATTAAACGTCCATGGTAAGTTGATGATATAGATGATCTTGATGTTGTGAGCTCAGTGTTGGCAGCTGCGGCGTGCTCTTCTGCTGCTCTGCTGGACTCAGCTCCATCCTGTATTGTCCTCGCTTTGAAGCTATCCCAGTCTAACCACGTAGTCGAGTGAAGCGGCGGGTAACGTTCTTCATGAGATAACTGCTTCCTCTCGTAGTCCACACTAATCTTATCTATAACGATCGCAAAGGTTATTGCCTAGACTTAACAAGTTCTAGACTAACCTTCTAGGATACCAAATTCTTGCTTAAGTGAAATCACTTATTTCCTTAATGCTCAAAGAGTTACTCACCATAGATATATATATATATATATACACCACTAAATTATGTCATTCCTTAACTTTCTCACTCTAATCAAAATTGTACTAGAATCCTTCCACAAAGTAGGTCAAGTCATACCAACATACTCTTTAAATTTAAAACTTCAAGTATTCGTGCAATTCGTTTTGGAAGAATTTAATCCATACACAACTGAATTTACTTTCTCTATTTCCTCAGGGAAACCTGTTAGCCTTGAACTAGCTTACTCCTTCATAATTAAAACGAATAATTCCTCCTCTTAGGTGACACCTTGATAAACAATCAGCTATTAACCTAAGCTCAAGACTTTCTCTCTTATGATTGGCATAGCTCTTTTATCCATCATGAGCTGCCTCTTATTCTGACTCTAAACGAAAGGATATGTTCATATTGTTCACCTAAGTCCTGAAGACCAAAATTTTACTCTCCATATATTTGTCTTCAATATAAGGGCGATCTACGTTTTCCTCAAACACAAATTCCATTGCATCCTCATAATCAAAACAACTCCAAACACATGGAATACAATTCAATGACCTTCAATATTCTTCCTCATATCACAAAAAGGCATCCTATACCTACACCGGTATGAACAATAATACTCCTAGCGAGAATTGTTACTCTTACCACCTAGGTAACAATTAGGCTTCCAAACTTAATTTTGTGCAAAACCAAAATCACTAGAAACAGGGACTCGCTTGAATAAAAAGCATACAAGTTACAAACCTCAATGACTTGACATTTCCCAAAATAACAATAATGTAACGATACAATCAATTGCAGTCAAATCAGCCTTATCTAAGCTTAACAATACATAGGTCTTAGAAAATACCTGAAATGGCGTTTGCCCTATATGTTCTTGGGGCATCAGTATCTGCCTCCCCAAGAGTGCCTGTAAACACTTGAGCTGGCACAGGAGTTTGTGGCTTTGGTTTGGAATCTCTGTTGGGAACAGTTTCCTTCCTCTGAGCTCTCTTGGGACAATTTTTGATCAAGTGGTCAGGTTGGCCACATCCAAAACAAAGTCCTAAGGTAAGCTTGCACTTGCCTCCATGGTTCTTTCCGCACATCCCACATATTGGATATGTGGTCAGCATTGAGCTTCCAGTCTTGATGCCTTTTTCTTTATCTAATTCAGTAAACATCTTCTTCCTTTCTGGACTTTCTTCAGTAGCATACGATGAAGTCCTCTTTCTTTCCAAAATGATCTGGGTGGTCAAACCCTTATGCTCTGCCTCTGCTATTGTTGCCACATTTACCAATTCTTGAAAAGTCTGTATTCTAAGGCAAGCTACTTGACTACGGATCCTAGGCTGAAGTCCTGCTTGAAACTTCTGCGCTTGCATCCTTTGAGTAGAGATAAGGTGTGGTGCAAACCTTCCTAACGCCATAAACTTAGTGGCGTATTGTTCTACGGTTAAACTGCCTTGAGTTAAAGTTGTAAACTCCTATGCCTTCAGCTGTTTGATAGAATCTGGGAAGAATCTATTCTCGAACTCTTCCTTGAATCTCTCCCATGATAGTGCAGCGAGATTTCCTAGTTCCCTAACTAGGAGTTGCCTGCGGGTGTCCCACCATATTCTAGCTTCTCCTTGGAATAGATATCTAGCATATAGAACCTTTTGGTCCTCAGTACATCCATAGATCTCGTATGTCCTTTCGAGAACTAGAATCCATTTTTCGGCTCTCAAAGGGCCTTCATTACCAGAAAAGTTTGGATATTTATGGATCAAAAACTTCTCATAAGAACAACCCCTAACTTCGGGTTGAGTTGCTTGCACTTCTTGTTGTTGCTTAAACAAAAACTTCTCGGCTCCTTCACCTACTCAGATAGAAATAAATTGCATTTCCATTTGAACCAAATTCACATCAATAGAACTATTCCAAAAAATCCATATTCCTCCCCCCCCCCCCCCCCGGGGGGAATCTCATTTGAAATAATACTATCAAATTTAAGGACTCGTGCCATCCTACGAGCAACATCAAATAGGATCCATAGGAAAATTCAAAAAAGCTTCACGATAATAATTGGAAGGAAGACCCAAGAGAGAAATCCAAACCGGTACCCGAGAGGGCTCTTCATCATTGATCGGTGCAAAATTGCAAGTGCACAGTATTGTAGTTTTATAGTAAAGTGATGAGAATAATATCGTCCTCAGGGATTGGTAACTTACTTTTGACAAGTATCGAAATTATACTAATATTAACTTTATTTAGAAAAGTCCTTAAAATTTTTGTAATTGCAATTTGAAATAAAATCAATTTAAAGAAAATATTTAAAGGACAAGAAAACTGTTGTTCAAAGATCAAATTAATGAGAAAGAAAACTTTTAGGAAATCGATTTCACCTAATCTCTCACTATACATTACTCATCTAACTAATTGAATTTAATTCTCCCTATTTGTTACCAATTCTCCAACTCATCTGAAAACCTCTTTCGATAGTCAATTAGAAATTATTCTTGTTCATCATTTTACACAAGAGTATGCAAATTAATAAAGCAAGGAAGCATTAAGATCAATGATTTTAATACTACATAAGTTCATACAAATTTTTTGATCTCTATATTTACCTATGCCAAAATATCCAAGATCTATCATATAATTCCAGCTTCTTTCAATAGCAAATCACAATATTAAAATCATCTAATTAATGGCCAGTTAATTAGAAGCAATTAGCTTAGAATAAATCAGACAAACATAGAAGACAATTACTTTAAATTAGCAGAGAAAAATAAGCATAGTTTGGAAATAGATTACATCATTTTCCTAGAAGAAAGATAATTTAGTTCATGCTAAAAATTAAATTCCACATAAACGAATTCATCATAATTTTCTGAGATGAATGGAAGAAAATAAACACTGAAGAAAAATACTCCTCGTCGCAGTTTGTAGTGTCCTCCACTTTTTTCAAATTTTCCTCTAGATGTCGTCCCTGTGTTGCATCCTCCAAGAGCCAAGCCGAAAAAAATAATTCAAATGTCGTTCGTTTCATGCAAGCCAAAAGCATATCAAAATCAAATGTTTTGCATCCAAAACTAGCGTCAAAATCCAAATTATTCAAAAGAATAAAAATAATAAAAATAAAAGAATAAAAGAAAATTCTATGGGTTGCCTCCCATAAGCACTTGTTTTAAAGTCTGCTGCCAGAATTTTCAATCTTCATCAATTAGGATCTCTGAGAGTAAGAAATGCATAGTTTCTCTCCACTTGTTCTCCAAGTAGCGCTTCAATCTCTGACCATTAACTCTAAATATATTTTCTGTCTTGTCCTTCAAGTCTATTACACCAAAAGAGGAAATTTTGTCAATTGTATAAGAACCTGTCCATCTTGATTTTAACGTGATAAATGGTCAATTATGTGACATTAATACTCTTAAATATCTTGAGTAAAAGTGCTTTATGAGTTAAAATAAGAGTATTAGTTAGATAATGTGAATTAATTTTCTTTGACATGCGAAACAATATATTACCCCTAATTAAACTTAGATGCATGCATTTTGTGAAGCGAATGAATTCATGCAAAGGTGAAATTACCAACTTGAGAAATCTGAGAATCACATGCCATGAAATAGATTTGTTGAGTTTAAGAACACTGGAGATAGATTAATCTGAATTTTGTATCAACTGAGAGATTTATACACAATTTAGTTAATCAACCAAGGGAATTACATGTAACAAAGCTTGCTTTCTTTTAAGTGCATGGAAATGGGGTTAGAATTCCAAGATCGACTACCAAGAGACATTAACAGTTTCAATCACAACAATCAATCTGAGAAAACCACATGGTCTTACTCTAATTCAAAACCATTGTAGCGGCGGCTTTCACGCTATTACACTTTGAAAGGCGCCTACTTCTTTTGTAAGGACCCCGGTAATAGGCAGCCTTTTCCACTACACAAATGTAATTTTTTGTTTTTGTTTTTTTGTTTTTGTTTTTTTTTTTTTGATCCCTGGCTTGTCCCTTTTCTCATTTAATTCAAATTTCTTCCTAAGCCATTAGGATATGGTTCATTAGAGTCTCAAACAATTGAAGTGTAAATCAACCAACAATGACTCAATGTAATCTTTCTAGGCCTTCCGGGTATGTGTTGTGTGTGTTTTAGCAAAACTCTGAACATCTTTCCCTTGGTTTAACAACTAAATAAAATGGATAAATCCCTCTTTTGACATATACTCATATTTGCACTACATTCCACATGTTCCATTACTTCAACAAATCATTTTTTTTTTTTTTAGTACTAACACATCTTCAACAAAAAACTTCAACAGAAAACTCTCCCCCCAACTAAATTTGACATTGTCCTCAATGTTCAGCAAATGAATGTTTGACGACATATGTTATGCAGGCATGAATTGAAACAAGATAAACACTGCAGAACATATATTGAAACGAAAGAGTAAAGAGGAAAGATGTCACCTGAAATACTCGAGTGCACACAGGGAGTAAATTTCTGCAAAAAGTTTTGGAGATTTCCGTGACCCGACAATTGTGGCTGGAGATTTGAAAAAAAACGCCTGATGTTGTTGACAAACGAGATTGAAGGCTCCGAGTTTCTAAAAAAATGTCATTTTCACCGATCGGGGAAAAAAATCACATTGCTTTTTGACTAGGATGACAGTTCGTCTTGTTCTTTATGCTATCTCTATAAATTCAGTCTTAAAGTTCATCCAATCCGCATCAAGTTTTCTTCTTATTTCTATAACTCATCTGCATTCCTTCAACATTCTCGCTTTAAGTTTTCAATTCCTTTCTCAATGGCTCATTCTTCTTCATCTCAACCTCCTGTCCTTTCTGCAGCTGCCATTGGTGCCATGTTGCAGCAAGAAAATAATAGCATGGCTAATAAGTCAGACTCCGATGCTATCTACGACTTGGTGAGTCTCGGAACTCGTTACTCATCCTCTATTGTTGCTTTTTCCCAGCGGGTACAAGCCAAAAACCATGAGGTTGAAAGGCTTAAAGAACAAATTGCTGTACTTCAACGCATTGTTCAAGAGTCTCACACAAGGGAAGGAATCCTTCGGCAGCAGAATAAACAGTTGAAGTCTCTATTGGATTCTTCATTCCGCTTGCCAGCTCCCATGAATAGGGCTGACATGATTTTGTATGAAGAGAATGAGCGTCTCCAATCTGAGGCTAAGAACCTCAAGTTTATGTAAAAGCATCTTTTTTTTTTTTAACATTTTCCAGCATGTAAAATTCAAAAATGGGGAGTTTCATCTGCTTTCAACTCATTACTAGTACTCCCCAAGATGGACCAAAATGTGTCTAAGGCATGCAAACAGAGAAATAAATTCTCTTCCACCCCCCAACTAGATTGTAGCATTGTCCTCAATGATGCAAGAGAAATGAAGGAATTTACACAAAGAGAGCAGTTAAGGGGCAAAACACTAAAAGAAGAACTGAAAATTCAACGAAAAACTGAAGGAAAGAGGAAAAGGAAGTACCTGGACGGCTTTGAAATGAATGCAATCAAAATAAAAATAAAAACTGCAAAACAAAAGAAAACAATGAAAAGAACAGGATAAATCAATGACCATCAATTTGGATCAAGCAAATGTAGAGTAGATTCCTCAGGTGCAAAGTTAGAAATAAAAGGCTTGAGCCTTTGACCATTAACCTTAAAAGCATTTCCATTTTGAGGATTGACAACCTCAATAGCACCGTGAGGGAAAACTGTTTTAACCACATAGGGGCCACTCCATCGGGATCTTAACTTGCCAGGGAACAAATGAAGTCGAGAATTGTAGAGTAAAACCTGTTGATTAGGCTCAAATGATTTTCTTTGAATATGCTTATCATGGA
>QGSO01000394.1:226779-307816 GCA_011037825.1 Carya cathayensis | reverse complement strand
GTGATAAATGGTCAATTATGTGACATTAATACTCTTAAATATCTTGAGTAAAAGTGCTTTATGAGTTAAAATAAGAGTATTAGTTAGATAATGTGAATTAATTTTCTTTGACATGCGAAACAATATATTACCCCTAATTAAACTTAGATGCATGCATTTTTGATGTGGGGCCGATTAATGTAGGAAGTGCACAAGCAGAAAATGAAAGCATCACACGGTTTCACCCACACTTGCAGGAAATAAATGCAGAAAAATAAAGAGAACCAAGCACAAGCATCACTTGGACAGCACATGAAGCAAAACAACATGCAGAAAATGCAAGAAAGTGCAGAAAATACACATGCACTTGCAGAAAGTTCAAACTCACGGCACATGTAGGACTTGCAGCAACTTAAGCAGCTCATGAACTCACACCATCACTCGGTACATGCAAAAACAACATGCATAAAAAGCAAAATCAGAAAACACATGCAGACTTTAATGCACATGCAGAAAAGTCACGGCTGGAACTTGATGCAGCACAGCAGAACTCGCAGACAGCTCACATAAGCCACTCACATGCACATGCAATGACATCACACATGCAAAAAAAAAATAGAAGAAACAACATGCAGTCAACACATGAACACGCAAAAGGAAGAAAAGCAAAGCAAAACACATGCAAGAAATAGAAAACAGAAGCAAATTCATTCACGGAAAGAAGAAGATTGCAGAAAGTAACAACATGCAACAACAATCACGGCACCTCCACATTATTCACAGCTGGAACTCCACTCACACACATGCAAGTATCCCACTCACGGACAGCACCTATAAAAGGGGAAGGCAGCAGGCCGAAAAGGGGGGGGAGAGTTTTGAAGTTTATTTCCTTGTTATAAGTTTCAGTTTTTATTTCCTTGTTATAAGTTTCAGTTTTTATTACCTTGTTATAAGTTTCAGTTTTTATTTCCTTGTTATAAGTTTCAGTTTTTATTACCTTGTTATAAGTTTCAGTTTTTATTACTTTGTTAGAGTTTCAAGTTTATTACCTTGTTAGAGTTTTAAGTTTATTTCTTTAATTTAGTTTGTCTTATTTCTTCGAGTTGATATTATAGACTTTTTTTTATTTTTATTTCGTTCTAAAGTTTATTTATATTTTCTTAGTTTTTGATATGGTTCCACTTAGATTTATTTTTGTTACTAAAAATATCATGTGTAACTAATTTCTAAAGCTTGGGTTGTGGAATGAGATTTAATTTATTTTAGATTCTAGTGTGATGTAATATTTTGTTGTGTAATGTTGACTTCACTAAATTACTAGTCGGATTCAAAAGGAAAATAGATTGCGGCTCTTGCTCTTGTTTTGTTGTTGACGTAAGGCACAACAAAAGCTTGAATTTATCAAGGCCTCTTTCGATTGATTATGAATATAAATTTGACTAGTAAATTAGAGAATTTCTTGAGAAAATATTGCAAAAACGTGAGCTTAATTTTTATCTTCCGAATATCAATTCCTTGACTGGATTGTTAATCGAGAAATTATCTAGAATCTGAAATAAAAAGAATCTCAAACCCAACCCAAGTATTTGTTTTATTGTTTATTGCAAGTTTAATTCATTTGTTACACACTTTCTCTAAGTCTCTTGGTTTTGGTAATTTTAGAAATATAGATCCATATCAAATTTCATCCTTCATAATCGATACATCTTTTACACAAAGAAAATCTCACAAACGCTTTGATAATCCCTTTGTCCCTGTGAATTCGATCTTGGGACTTACCCTTGTATTACTTTGACAGCTTCTACGCTTGGAAGACGACATTATAAGCTGAGTCATAACGTACCCGGGAAGAGTTTGATTCGTGAATTGAAGAGTAAAACCTGCTGTCCTGGTACAAACTCATGCCTAAGAATCTGTTTGTCATGCCACTTCTTCGTCTGTTCTTTGTAGATCTTTGCATTTTCATAAGCATCATTTCGAAACTCATCCATCTCATTCAATTGAAGAAGTTGCTTTTCCCCTGCTGCCTTCAAATCAAAATTAAACTTTTTTACAGCCCAATAAGTTTTATGCTCCAACTTAATAGGGAGATGACACACTTTTCCAAACACTAATCAGTAAGAAGGAGTCATCCCGATAGGTGTTTTAAAAGCTATATGGTATGCCTACAAAGCATCATCAAGCTTCTTTGTCCAATTCTTTCTATTGGTGTTGGCCATCTTCTCAAGGATGTTCTTGATTTCTTGATTTGAAATTTCATCTTGGCCATTAGTTTGAGGATGGTAGTTAAGTGCTATCTTGTACCTCACACCATATTTAGAAAGAAGGTTGTCAAACAACTTGTTGCAAAAGTGGGTCCCTTCGTCACTAATAATAGCTCGTGGAGTACCAAATCTTGTGAATATATTCTTATGTAGAAAATTGTGCACTACCTTTGCATCGTTTGTTATTGTAGCAATTGCTTCCACCCATTTTGACACATAATTAACTGCTAACAAGATATAAAAAAAGGCAAAAGAAAGAGGAAAAGGACCCATAAAATCTATTCCGCAAACATCAAATAACTCAACCTCTAAAATATTTTTCAATGGTAGCTCCTGACGGCTTGAAATATTTCCCATACTTTGGCATTGGTCACAAGTTTTCACCAAAATATAACTATCACAAAAAATAGAAGGCCAAAAGAAACCACTTTAAAGTACCTTAGCTGCTGTTTGTGTTGCTCCTAAGTATCCTTCATATGATGATGAATGGTAATGATGGAGAATGGCTTGCATCTCTTCTTCTGGCACACATCTTCGGATGATTTGGTCAGGACATCTTTTGAATAGCAAATGCTCATCCCAAAGATAATATTTTATATCATGTAGAAACTTCTTGCGTTGGTGGTAAGTGAGATCTAGTGGTAGTACTTTACAACCTATGTAGTTTACAATATCAGCATACCAAGGAAGCTTGATCTCACATGCAAACAACTGCTCATCAGGGAATACTTCTTGGATCACTGAATCTGGTCTTTCTTCCTCTTACTCCAGCTGGGAAAGATGATTAGCAACTGAATTTTTGCTTCCTTTCTTATCTCAAACCTCCAAATCAAATTCTTGGAGAAGCAGGATCCAACGAATTAGCCTAGGCTTAGCATCCTTCTTGCCAAACAAGTAACGAATTGCTGCGTGATCAGTGAACAATCTCACCTTTGTACCAATGAGGTAAGACCGAAATTTATCACAAGCAAACACCACAGAAAGTATCTCCTGCTCAATTGTTGTATAATTTAATTGAGCTTCATTCAATGTTTGGCTTAAGTAATTGATGGCCCTAAACAGTTTGTCTCGCCTTTGTCCCAACACTACTCCAATTACAAAGTCACTTGCATCACACATGACTTCAAAAGGTTGACTCCAATCTGGTATAGTCATAACTGGTGCTGAAATTAGTTTCTCCTTGAATGCATTGAAGGCCTACAAACAAACATCATCAAAGTCAAATGTAGAATTTTTTTCAAGAAGATTACATAAAGGTTTAGAGAGTTTAAAAAAATCCTTTATAGATCTTCTATAAAATCCCGCATATCCAAAAAAGCTTCTGATTCCCTTTACATTCTTTGGATGTGGTAGCTTTTCTATGGTTGCAATTTTAGCTCAATTAACCCCAATTCCTTTAGATGACACTCTATGGCCAAGCACAATCCCTTCTTGAACCATGAAATAGCACTTCTCCCACTTTAAGACTAGATTTTTTTATCTTCACATCTCTGCAAAACAAGAGCTAAATTATGCAAATAATGATTAAAAGATGTACCAAAAACTAAAAAGTCATCCAAGAAAATTTCCATAATATCTTCTGTCATATCAGAGAAGATAGCCATCATGCAACGTTGAAATGTCGCTGGGGCATTGCACAAACCAAAGGGCATCCTCCTAAAAACAAATGTTCCATAGGGGCATGTAAATGTAGTTTTCTCCTAATTTTTGGGGGCTATGGCAATCTAGTTATACCCCAAATAACAATCTAAGAAGCAATAATAAGAATACACAGCCAATCGATCCAACATTTGATCAATGAATAGTAGTGGAAAATGATCCCTCCTTGTTTCTTTGTTCAACTTGTGGTAATCCATGCATACACGCCAGCCCGTGACTGTTCTTGTAGGAATAAACTCATTGTTGTCATTTTTCACCACCGGCATTCCACTATTTTTTTGTACAACTTGCACTGGACTTACCTATGAGTTGTCTGAAATAGGATAGATAATTCTAGCATTAAGGAGTTTCAAAATTTCAGCTCGCACGACTTCCTTCTTTGTTAGATTTAATCTTCTTTGGTACTTGATCGACGGTTTGTAAAGCTCCTCCATAAAAATCTTGTGCATGCAAATGGAGAGACTTGTACCTTTTATGTTGGAAATAGTCTATCCCAAGGCTGTTCTATGCTCCCTTAACACACGCAGCAGCTTTTCCTCTTTTTCAGGTGTGAGTAATGTAACAACAATCATTGGAAATGTGTAACTATCACCTAAGAATGCATAGCGAAGATGCTCAGGTAATTGCTTCAACTCTGGAGTTGTATTTTGCTACATCTTTTCTTTCGAAATTATAGAATCTGTCTTTGCTACCATTGGATCTAACCTCCCCACTTCATTGCTAAGTGATGTTACCTGCTGGAATGCTCCAAAGGACAATATATAGTGGAGAAATTTTTCACTAACAAAAGGTAATTTAGATTCACAAATAACAAAGTTATTAAAATTATAAGTTTGAGATGAAATGGTGATACATCGTTCTAGGTGATCAACTGGTACATCTTGAAAGGCTTTTTCTACACATTGCTTAATGACATCTATCCTAAAGCAAATACTTGGATCTTCTAGAAATTTCATGACTTGGTAAATGTTGAACATAACTTCTTCCTTGTTAACTCTCCATGTTAATTCACCCTTTTGAACATCAATTAAAGCCCATCCCGTAGCCAAGAATTAGTGAGACTTCTTCATCTTCCTCCATATCTAACACCACAAAATCAGCAGGAAAAATAAATTTATCTACCTTTACCAATACGTCTTCTATGATTTCACGTGGATACTTGATAGATCGATTTTCTAATTGCAAAGAAATAGTTGTTTGTTTCATTTCTCCAAATCCTAATTTCCTGCAAACAGAAAGTGGCATAAGATTAATGCAAGCACCAAGATCACATAAAACTTTATCAAAAGATGAATTTCCAATAGTGCAAAGTAAAGTGAAACTCCCCAGATCTTTTAATTTTTGAGGTAATTTCTTTTGAAGAATAGCACTGCATTCTTTAGAAAGCTTTATTGTTTTGAACTCCTCCAACTTTCTCCTCTTGAAAATGATGTCCTTCAGGAATTTGATATAATCTGACATTTGTTCAAAGGCATATACAGAAGGAATATTTATGTGAATTTTCTTAAAAATATCCAAAAACAGAGAAAATTTCTTATCTAATTTTTGTTTTAGAAAACGTTGAGGATAAGGAAGTGGAGTAGAGTGAAAATGAGAATTGTCAAGAAATGAAATTGCTGGAGGCATGTCAATCTGTCTTAGTGAATCATCAACAATCTCCTCTTCTTCTACTTTATTCTTGCTTTGACCATTGTTTGCATTATTTCTTTAGATTCACTTCTGTGTTGCTAAGAAAAGTTTCTCTTTGTTGGGCATTGATGATCGTGGCCAATTGCCCAATTTACACTTCAAGATTCTTCATAGTGGCTCACATATTGTTACAATGAGTCTCAATATTATCCAACCGTGAATCAGTCTTTTTAAACCTTGCTTTTGTCTTCTCAACAAAGGAAACCATGGTATCCTCAAGTGACATCTTCTTTTCACTTGGTTGACTATCAAATCCTGGAGGATATTGCAGCACATTCTTTGTGTTTCCATAAGACAAATGCTCATGATTTCGAAACCCAGGATGGTAGTAATTTGGTAAAGGATTACCACGATAATTTTAGTTCCAATTGTTGATGTATTGAACTTGTTCTTGACTTGCTTCATTATTTGGAACTATCATACTTGTAGTTGTAACATATTCTGCACTTTGTGGTATCTTTTGGGTTGTTAAATTGAAACCTGATGAGATGGAGTAGCAACTTGAGCTGAAAGGGTTGGCTATCGGCTCCAATTCATGAATTCTAGAAACTTTCTTAGCCATAGTTCTCTCAATTGGAAATTAATAGTTGTTCGAGGCCATTTCTTCCAAAATATAGGTAACACCTTCAGCTGTCTTTGACATTAAAGTTCTACTAGAAGCAGCATCAACTATAGTTGGAGTTTGCCCATTTAACCCATTATAGAACATCTAAACTTGCAACCAGTCTGGTAATCCATGTTGAGGTTAACATCGAATAAAATCTTTATACATTTATTACGCTTCATAGAGTGACTCAAAATCATTTTGTTTGAATTAACCAATCTCACTCCTGAGTTGGGCTGTTTTTGTAGGTGGAAAGAATTTAGCAAGGAAGTTTTCTGCCATGTCCTGCCAACTAGTGATGCTTCTCGATTGTAGAGATTGTAGCCAACCCCTAACCTTGTCTCTCAAAGAAAAAGGAAATAATCTCAATCTAATGGTGTCTTTAATATCACCATTAATTTTACGGTGTCACTAATCTTCAAAAATATTGCCAAATGAATATTGTGATCATCAAGTAGCGATCCGTAGAGATTGTAGCCAACCCCTAACCTTGTCTCTCAAAGGAAAATGAAATAATCTCAATCTAATGGTGTCTTTAATATCACCATTAATTTTACAGTGTCACTAATCTTCAAAAATATTGCCAAATGAATATTGTGATCATCAAGTAGCGATCCGCTGAATTGGGCTTACTGCACCATGCTGATTAAGGCTGGTTTGAGCTCAAAGTTGTTGACATTAATGGTCTACCATCTTATACCCGAGTAGTTGTCATTCACAACTGGCTGTACATAATTCTTCAAGGTGCGTGGCTGTGCATCATGTTGTTTGTTAGTCATGGCTAGTACTTTCTTTTTTCTTTGTGATTTAAGAGTTCTTTCAATTTCTGGATTAAAAAGAGTAATGTCATGAGTTCTAGCACGGTGCATCCAACATAAAAAAACGCACATAGAGAAAAAAACAAAACAAAATAAAATAAAATTCTAAATTAAAACCAAGATTACTTTGTCTCAATTTTGGCAAAAATAAAAAGAAATCAATCCCTGGCAACGGCGCCAAAATCTTGATCGGTGCAAAACTGCAAGTACACAGTATCGTAGTTTTATAGTAAAGTGATGAGAAAAGTATCATCCTCAGGGATTGGTAACTAACTTTTGACAAGTATCAAAATTATACTAATCTTGACTTTATTTAGAAAAGTCATTAAAATTTTTGTAATTGCAATTTGAAATAAAATTAATTCAAAGAAAATATTTAAAGGACAAGAAAATTGTTGTTCAAATATCAAATTAATGAAAAATAAACCTTCTAGGAAATCGATTTTACATAATCTCTCACTATGCTTTACTCATCTAATTAATTGAATTTAATTCTCTCTGTTTGTTAGCAAATCTCCAACTCATCCAAAGCCCGACCTCTTTCAATAGTCAATTGGAAATTATTCATGTTCATCATTTTACATGAGAGTATGCAAATTAATAAAGCAAGAAAGCATAAAAACCAATGATTTTAATATTATATAGGTTCATATAAGTCTTTCGATTTTTATATTTACCTACGCCAAAATATCCAAATTCTATTCTATAATTCTCTCTTTTGATAGTAAATCATAAGATAAAATTCATCTAATTAATGACCAGTTAATTAGAAACAATAAGTTTAGAATAAATTAGATAAATATAGAAGATAATTACTTTAAATTAGCATAAAAAAGTAAACATAGTTTGGAAATAAATTACATCGTTTTTCTAAAATAAATAAAATTTAGTTTATGCAAAAAATTAAATTCAATATAAATGAATTCATCATAATTTTCTGAGATGAGCGGAAGAAAATAAATATCGAAGATAAATACTCCTCATCGTAGTCTGCAGTGTCCTCCACTTCTTTCTTCAAATTTCCTCTAGATGGCGTCCCTGTGTTGCGTACTGCAAGAGCCGAGTCGAAAAAAAAAATTAATTCAACTGCCGTCCGTTTCGTGCAAACCAAGAACAGATTAAATCTGCTATTTTGCGTCCAGAACCAGCATCAAAACCTCAGATTTCTCACTTCCGTCAATTTCTACGTGCCAGCCAGAAAGCCCCCAGTTGCATGCCTTTCCAAACGAATAGAAGTCCACGTCCAAGAGTAGTCCCGTATCCCACTACATGCTAGCGCCTAAAACCAAGCTAAAGCTGTGTTGAGTGTCAAACTGAAAGAAGCCCCACCGCGTGAAACTCTATCTTCTTTACTTTTTCAATACTTCGTCTCATCCTCACGTGCACGTGAACTTAGATAGAATCAGAATATTGGAATTTTTTTTTCTTTTTTTCTTTTTTACACTTTTGACCTGCATGGTGGTTGGTAGAATAGATAGATTTCATTCCACAGCATGTGCTCCCCTCTGTTGGTCTACCACGTTTTGCCTTCTCTTTTTTTTCTTTTCTTTTCTTTTTTTCAACTTCCGCTGCATCTTCATAATTTTTCGTCTTTTTTGATTTTTGAATTCAAAATCTGCCATCGTTTATTTCCGCTTCGAAAAATCTGGTTCCGTTAATGTCGTTCAAAAATCTGCTTTTATTGTCTTCAAATATTAAACTTGATCTTTATCTCCAAAACAACATCGATGACCAGCCCTTATATTTAGATAAATCTTTATCTAAATGAGAGAGAGTCCTTAGGCGACAAGCTTCTAAAATTTACACCTTCATTTTCTTCAAATCTGAAATAAATTTAAATGATGACAATGATGCCTAAAATCAATAAAAATAAATAAAATTAGATTAAACTTTAAAATGAAGAGAATAAAATATACTAAATTATGCAAGTCATCAATCCTCATTAAATTCCGATGTTCAGCGAAATGCACGATAGAAAATCTCATTAATCTCACAAAATTCCAATTAATCTCACAATGCTTTTGTGAAATTGGCTTCATTAGCCATACACACAAAGATGTTACGAGGTTGCCACATTGAAGAAACAGTTAGTGTGGCCAAGAGACCCCAGCAGCTATGAATGAAGGCTCAGATGACATCCAATGAAGGGTGCTACTTCAAGAACTTGAGGACAATGGAATACTGAAACAGTTCTGTAGATCTAATAAACTTTTCCATCAACAAACTTCAAAACACGACACGCCAGCACCATCTCGAGGATGAGCTACAGGACAGCAGTGACCAGGTCACAAAGGAAGGTTGACCAGTGCCGCCATCAACTCTTGCCATGCAGCCTGACTAAAGTGCACGGCAAGTAGAAGCCCTATTCGCTTGAAGAGAGAAGAAAAGGGCAAAACTGGCATTCCAACTTGTTCTATTTTATTTCTCAAGTAAAGGAGCTTGAATTAGATCATGAAATATGTTGCTACAGGTAGTTGTTATTATCAAGTTCTATACATGAAATAACAACTTGGAAATTTTACGCACTTTATGGTTATATATAGAATTACTCATAAAATATTTTATCACGAGCCCAAGTGTAATTGTGAATCATTTTATATATAGTTATCCTTGATTATATATAAAATTACATTAATTCAGTTAAAAAATAAAAATATTGTTATGGTCAATCCATTTTTATTAATAAAGTTGAAATGGAATAAACGAGTTGCAACAGGTTAAACGGGTCATGTGGTGCCACTCTTGTTTATATATAGAATAAACGAGGTGCTTTTAGAAGTCTAGGAGTCCTAAAACACGTGGGGACTTGTTTAGGTTAATGTTTGTGTTGTTTTTAAAGATGTAATTATGACTTTTGCTTATTCTTGGAGGGTTGTTCCAAGGATATAGAGGGGTATTTCGAATTTGAAAGGAGCTTTTGATGATTCAGAAAATTACTTTCATTGAGAGGTCTTGTGTTCCTCTTGGTTCTTAAAAAGAACTCTTTGAACTTATCAAGTTAATCTTGTGGCGTTCAAGCAATCAAACTTATCACCTTAAATCCATGAGAGATTCTTAGGTTTTCTTGGTGTGGCGTTTTCAATCCTTCATTGTCTTGGTTTTCATCTATTTAGGTGACGGGTCAAGGCTCAACAAATCTTGTCTTCACGATCTTGGGGTTCCAAGCTATCATTGTTTCGGATTTCATCACAATTGTTCGTAGAGTTCGTATCATTTTGAGGACTTCTAAAAGCACATAAAAATAGTTAAATGACTACATTAAATGTATTTAACATGCCCAACGAAGACCAAGTCCATTCTCCTATTTAATATCCTTGAAACTCAACAAATTCATACTCTTTAATGGTCAGACCATGCCGGTTACGAATTTGCATGCTAATTAATCTCTTCAATTACTTTGATGACATGGACTAAGTCTTGATTGTTATTTGAGCCCATATTTGTCTTTTTGGAATCAGCCCAATTATCTTGGATTAGCCCATTTAATGCTTTCTTGAAACGTTTGGCTCTAAGTCTTGTAATTGGGCCACTAGGAAGTGACAAAGGGTCTTGTGCAAATTCAGCTCCATTTCCATGTGTATGATCAGTATGTTTAGCTCCTTGGTTTGCATCATCATGCCCCCCATAAGAACGCCCTAAAAATTTTCTCAATCCTATTTCCCACCCATGTTGGCAAAGGAAACAGAGATAGAAAATATGTTGGAAGGTTAGTAAGGGTGCTCTTAATAAGGGTAAGATGACCCCCTTTTGATAAATACGTCCATTTTCAACCCGCCAACCTTTTCTCTATCTTCTCCACCACCCCATCCCATATGTTTCTAGCCTTACAAGTTGTTTCCAGTGAAAGACCCAGATATTTCAACGGTAACGACGATACCTAACAATCCAAATAGCTTGCTAAACTGCGTATATTTGAAACTGCACCCACCAAAATCATCTCAGACTTACCAAGATTCACCTTGAGTCCCGACACTGCTTCAAAGCAAAGTAATAGTGCACGTAGAGTTTGAATCTAGCTCTTATTTGCTTCATAGAAAAGTAAAGTATCATCTACAAATAAAAGATGAGAGATTATAACCGAGCCACTAGTGTCATTACCCACCTGGAAATCAGATAAGAAACCTCCATCAACAGTGGCCTACACCATCCGAGTAAGAGTCTCCATAACTATGACAAACAAGAGGGGAGATAGAGGATCTCCTTGCCGCAACCACCGAGAACTAAAAAAAAACCCATCAGGTTTACCATTAACTAAAACTGAAAACTGGGCAGTTGAAATACAATGACGCACCTAGGCAATTCACCTAGCACCAAACCCACACCTCCTTAGAAGGTATAGGAGGAATTCCCAATTTACATGATCATGGGCATTCTCCATATCAAGCTTGTACAAAATATCAGATTCTCCCTCCCTCAATCTATGATCTAAGCACTCATTTGCAATGAGCACCGAGTCAAGAATTTGTCTCCCATGAATAAATGAGTTCTGAGGCTCATAAATGATATGTTCCAAAATCGAGCTTAACCAGTTAGCAAGAACCTTCGAAATAATCCTGTATAAACCGTTAACCAGGCTTATAGGGCGAAAATCCTCAATGATCAAAGCCTCATGTTCCTTAGGAATGAGAACAATGAACATTAAGGGAATTTTCAAACTTTTGAGAAGAATGAAATTCACTAAAGACTTGCAAAACACCACCTTTTACAATGTCCGAATAAGTTTAAAAGAAACCCATTAAAAAACCATCTAGCCCCAGCGCTTTATCCTTAGCCATACTAGAGATGACCTTGTAGATCTCATCTTCATCAAAAGGTCTCTCCAAAACACTCACATTCTGAGAGTCAATTGTTTCAAAGGATAAACCATCAAGCTTCAGCCTCCAACAAGTCAATTCCGAGAGAAGGGTCTTATAATAATCCACAATATGGTTTTCTAACTTGAGAGGAGAAGATAGCACCTGTGTACCTGAATGTAGCGACCCAATAGCGTTACTATGCTGATGTGAATTAGCCACTTTGTGAAAGTATTTCGTACACTTATCACCTTCTTTTAACCAAAGGGCCCTAGATTTTTGACACCATGAAGTCTCCTCTAACAACAAGACCCTCTCCAAATTTGTCAAAACCGTACCCTTTCTCAAAAGCATTGTCCTTTTAAGTATCTGCCAATAATTCCCTCCCCTCTATCTCCTGTAGTTCCTCCAATAGGGTAGACTTCTAATTATCAATGTGACCAAAAACTTCCGAGTTCCACTTCTTCAATTCTTATTTCAGAGCCTTTAGCTTACTTGCCAGAATAAAACTTAGAGTGCTAGTGAACTGATATGAAGACCACCAAGCATGAACCATCTCTACAAACCCATCTGCTGTAAGCCACTTGTTTTCAAACTTAAAGTACCGACGACCACTATGAATGCCCCCACAGTCTAGTAAAATAGGAAAATGATCTGAGTTGACTCTAGGTAGCCATTTCTGACAAACCTTCAGATACTGAGCTTCCCATGAAAAAGATACAAGGAATCTTTCCAGTTTCAACCAAACCTGCCATTAGACCAAGTGTACTCACCCCCTACCAGAGGGAGATCCATGAGGTCCAGATAAAAAAATAAACTCAGAGAACTCCTCCATGGCCCTATAATTCCTGTAATCCCCTGAACGCTCACTAGGAAAGCGGGTAATGTTGAAATCACCCCCATGCATCATGGTACATCCCATAAAGATTATAAACCTGCCAACTCCTCCCATAAGCTCCTCCTATCCCTGTCCACATTAGGCCCGTATATACCTACAAATGCCCATTCCCAATCTTCGAGAACGTTTTTGAAATAGGTCGCTACCGAGTAATCCCCAATACACTCCTCAAACACCTCAACCACTCTTTTATGCCACATTACTAACACTCCGCATGAAGCTCCTAGAGAATCCAAGTAAGACCAACCCACATATGAGCATCCCATAAAGTCCTCACAATTCTTCCATCAATAAAATGAGCTGTCTCTTGAAAACACATCACATCACCCTTCCACATCCCCAATAATGTTTTGATACGAAGGCATTTACTGCGATCATTAAGCCCCCACACGTTCCAAGAAATAATCTTAGGCTGCATTTAAACATAGATTGCCCCTTCCTTTCGCTCTATCCCTTCCGCCACTCCCTTCCTTCGCATCATAATTGATGGAACATGTTAGCCTTTTAAGTTCCCTATCCCGCTTTGTGGCTGACTTTGAATGCCTCTCTTCCATTAACACGAGAAGGGCACTAAATTGTTCTTCGTATCCTGCACATTTGTTTTGGGGCTTTCGAATGTTGCGCAACTCGCCACTCCAATTCTCCACTTCCTTTCAACTCCACAAGTCTCCATTTCGTCGTGTAATAGTCTTTGGTCTAGTGACTGTCCGACTAATAGTAAGTACAGAAACATCAACCTCTCCCTGTCTGGTCATTTCCCCCTGGACCTACGACTCTCCTTCCACCTGCATATTCAGATTGTTATGAATGAGCCCTGAACCTTGTTCCCAAGGTGGTGCTCATCTTTCCTACTTTTTGTCATACTGGCTTTGCTCGAACTTTTCTGAGGATCCTCTCTCACTTGAACTCTGAGCGTTTTTACTTGCTTCCTTCATCGCAGCTTTTCATGGCCATATGCCTCCCAAGAGTGCCGCTAGTGTAATTTTGATCATCAGTGTTTAATCGCTCCTTGTTAAGCCGCGTGAGGTATGCCTTCAAGTTTTCCTCCTCATTTTGTTTAATAGTTATAAGGTATGTTGTTGATTGCCTTTGTCTACTACTGGCCATGAATTGCGTCAAGAATAACGTTAAAGGGTAGGCCCAACATGCTATCTCTTCGGGGAACATGTGGAGAGTCGTGTGCTTTAAGATTTTCTATGTGGTCAACTGGATCTTAGGATTTGTTGCATAGTTATATTTACAGGACTTTGAACCTCGGTGGACGACCATCAAGTTTGCATTGTAGGGCAAATCTGAGTAGCTGATCGATTGAGGATGATCCCCCCCGTCCCCAATCCTCTTGGCCATTTTCTCATATTTGCATATGAGACTAAGCGACACGATCAACCTATGACAAGAATGACGACAGCCCAGCATCATGATGTGCCTCTGATAACTAAGTCGGAAATATGAGCGTATTTCACTATAATGAGAACCAGGGAAAATGTTACCTTGAATCACCAGCCTTAGCTCTACATATACGCAAGGATTGTACCCCATAAAGATTGACTAGCGGCATGATCTTCTCCCTTAATTTCAAGGCTTTGATTATCAGGTCCCATGACTTGAATTTAGAAGGGAAGAATTACCATACTTGGGCAAATATCTCACTCTTTTCCCTTAGCTGGAGCAGTCACCAACTACTTGTGATAGTTGCTATATTAATCCTGCTAAGAGGTGCGATTCCATGGTGGCAGGTGCACAACATGTCCTTTGTCTTCTGAATTACTGGACTTCTCGTACGAGCCTCTACCAATACTATTAGGCCCAGGGATAGATAAGCCCCTCCAAAAGCCATTGACCAGCCACAAGAAAACCCACCAATTTAATAAGTTCAGATTGAAGTTAGGTCTGTATGGGGGCCTCTCCCCAACCCCCGAGAAATAAAAGTCGACCGACACAGCAAAGATCTGATCCACCGAAAGAGCGTAGAGGACCAAAATTTAATTTTGTTCTACAAGTCATGAAAATAATCTAATTAAATAAGCCATATCCTCCTCTCCTCTTTGCATTAAAGTCATGTTTGAAAAGTCGGATGAGTTCAGAATATCTTATCCCATCTTAAAATCTTTTATAATTTCCTTCTTAAATATTATTAAAACATAAAGTATTTTTTAATTTCAAAATTTCAATTTTTTCTTCTAATTATTACCATTACAAGAAAAGTCTTTATTTCCGGCGACATACTGTCGCCGCAAAAAGTAAAGTCGCCGCAAATAATTATTTGAGTGAGAAATAAAAATTTTCGGTGTGAGGTAGTGTCGCGGGAAAAAATAGACTTTTTGCGGCGACAACTTGTGGCAGCTAATGTTCAAATAGTGTGTCGGAAAAGGGTTGGCGTAACCGGTTGGTTTAATAGGGGAATTTAGTTTTTGCAGTCCATGAGTCGCCGTAAAAAGTCTTCCCTGCTGAATTTGTGATTTACAATTATTTACCATTTTAGCCTTTTTTTTTTAAACATTTGTTGTCCCCCATTAGATACAACATCCAACGCATGTAATAGATCAACATATTATCTAATAAGCATATAATATCATGAATTAATCGTTTACATGATATAAATGTTTCAAATACCCCCTACATGTATCAGTATATCATTCATTCATCATAACAAGTGCTATTTGATATTCACCACATTTGATATTCACCCCAACATGCCACATTAATAGATCAATGTATGTTTACATGTGTACTCCTCATCTTTATTGTGTAACAAGGATTTCCTAAGCAAGTCTTGATCATCATGGAAGCTGCCTTCTTCATCTCAAAATCCAAAGGTATACCTCTTCATCTGAAAACTTGAAACCTCTTTCATTGATCACAAAGCTGCAAGAATTTAGATTCACAAATTTTTCTTTAGTTTTCAAAACCCAACATAAATTTAAATTGCAACTACAAAATTAGGAAACCTAAAAACCATTATAAACCAAAAGAAAATGGGTGCATGCAAGTCATATTAATCATTGACGTACTTAGAAAATCATAAAAAAACATACAATTATGTGATATGATAAGAAAAAGAGCAATATTTAGGGGGACTAATTAATATTTTAGATATATATATATAAGGTTAGAGAATCATAGATATGCACCTTTTTCACTTCTTCATTTGGTCCCAGCCTACAGAAACCAAAGTATTGCAAAACCAGACTTCCACATCAAAATCCTTCACAGTGAAGGTTGTACTGCATGCAACTCCAAGTCAGTGGAAACTCTTTCAAAACATACAGCCTAACACCAAATATCTAATAATCAAAAAAAGTTATACTAGGAGCACTACAAGACCCTTTAAGAAATTCAAAGCTATAACATAAGAAATCTAAGTTGTAGAGCTGAGTTGTGCATGCAATAGCTAGCTGATCAACTAGTCTAGGTCTAGAACCACCTAATGCCTACCAGCTTTTCTCCCTTCACAGCTGGAAAACCAATGACCAATAATAAATGTAGGAGGAATTATAAATATATCAAACAACCTATTCATGTAAAGATGGTCTTCAACACTGGTTGCCTAGCTACTTCAAAAACCCATCTCCAAACCCATGTATGGATGAAGGATGGACCGGCTGAGGTTCTTCCTATTAATTTTTCTGATAAGCTCTGTATTGATTGAGTTTCAATGAATGGAAGTTTCATTTTAAAAAAAAAAATGGCAGTTGTTGACTACTGGTAAATAACTAGCTACTATCGACGTTAAAACTTTTCACTAGCGTCATATATTTGAGGGTGGTCATTAAATGGTCATCCAGAGAAAGATATTCTGAATATTGTAGCTAGGCAGGGTATGTAATTTATATATAGTAAAGAACCAAGATAACAT
Organism: Carya cathayensis; assembly: GCA_011037825.1. Lineage (NCBI taxonomy): Eukaryota > Viridiplantae > Streptophyta > Magnoliopsida > Fagales > Juglandaceae > Carya > Carya cathayensis. The sequence continues at coordinate 291,256 of QGSO01000394.1, read as the reverse complement.
ATATAGTAGAATCTAGATCGTAGAATCAAAAGTTTGATCAAATCCATTGGTTTTAATCAAATTGATTGTACTTGTGCCACGAAATTGTTTTCTTTGTACTTGTGCCATGAAATTATTTTCATTACTTAATATGAGAATAAAAGTTTTGATGGTCAACCAAGAAAAGTATAATAAAGCAATAAAAGATTAAAAAAAAACCTATAAACCAAGAAAAGTTCAATAAAAATTGTCTAAGTTGCATAATAGAAGAGCCGGCCCTCTAGATAGCATTGTACCCATTTCGAATGAAATAAAATATTACTCTATATTTTATTTTCTTTTATACCTGCCTTCAATTAATGCAGACATAATTATTAGAAATATGGAAAGAAAGGTTTTAGTAAATTTGAAAATAAATATAGGTTTTGGGTCTTACCAAGCAAAAGTATAAGAAGAAATTTGAAGGGATGGCAGTTCACATGCCACTGTCAGCTACTACTACTTGCTCTTTCGGTTCAAACTACCAGCATTGAGTCATTGACAATCTCCACCCAATTCAGATGGAGAGGTTGCACTTAAGGCTTTGCTAATCTCTTGCTTACATACTGTGATGGCCATTTTTAAACATCACAACAAGCATTAGAATACATATTATGGGTATTACAAGTAATCTTAAAACTTGAAAACTATAAGAATATAAACGTGCACAAATAACAAATGCAGCAGCATACTTAAAAATCCAAATTATCAATAGAACCATCTTTATAAGTTATAACATAGAACCATCAAAATTAACAGAATCAGCAATAGAATATGTTCATCTCAGACACATTTTTTAACAAAAAGGGATTTTATTGAGTTTAACTAACTACAAAAAGCCTCAACAATGTTTAGTGTTTACCACCTGATAGGGACCATAGCTTATGTCATTTAATTATTTCTTCTCAATAAAGTGAAGTCATTTAATTATTGATTCTCCCAATCCCATCAAGTCCAAAACACAATGCAAAGGAATTTGAAGCTAGCCCATTTTTTGCTAAGATGCTAGGTACGGATATATTTTGCATGCCTAGCCCAAACAGACTGTTTGGTGCTATTCCCGTCAAAAAAGCACCAGTCTGAATTTGACCACAACTGCAACAAAGTAAACATTAGACAAGGGGGACCAGAAATAAACAAAAATTTGCTGAAGAAATCTGACCACCACAGGGAATTTTTCACCTTCTCTTTTCTTATATAAATAGATGTTAGTTGATCACCTACTGCCCCCAATGATGGCAATACAACAACTTGAGAGTCCTCATGATAATCATTCCTACTTGAGGAGAACAAAGCCATACCAAAGTCTACATCTACATTTTCAAAATCTCCCATCCTACAACCGATAGAAAAATAAAATCTCCCATTGTCCAGTTTTTTGTCATTTCAACTAACAATTAATTGATTATAGTCCAGTTTCTAAACTAAATATCACTGATGATTAACATCATATTCATTTGAAAAGTTGCTCGTCTGTATGTAGGGAGTTATTTTGATATCACAAAAAACCAAAGAGTTAAAAAATATTTTTGGTAGTAGGTGAAGGAAGAATTGCATACCCAAATGTAATCCGAGCGTCAACAGCTTTTGATTGATCGTCATCTGTAACTAAGTGCAAAACATCCTCTACCAAGATCCCAGTAGATGAAGTATTCTTAGAATACAGAGTTTTATAACAACAATTAGTACTTGCTAAAGAGCATTGATCACTTGGTCTGCACAGGGTGCTGTCGCTGGATAATTTTTCATTTGTTGATGAATTATTAGGGCTGTAGATGTTGAGTTTCATTTCCTGCTTGATAAAAGAGTAATTACAAAAGAATTCAGGACTCAAGCAAGCTTCTATCACCACCTATTTACAAAATAACCAAATAGGTGGAAACATAAGACCACAGAGCTAATGAATAATCAAAGCTTGTCCTATCGTCACAAAATAACCAGATGATTGTTGTAAGCATGACAGCAGCAAGAGATTGACACACAGGCTGAAGAAAAAATCGTTGTAATGATAAATAACAACCATATCCAGATAGCAGTTGAAACAATATTTATAACAGATCATGATTCCAAGCAAATAAATAAAAATTCAGAGTATTACAACATACCTTTCCAGATGATGTCTGCAAGCCAGTAACGCAGCCACCTTTCTTACAATCGCATGGTAGCCAGAACAAATTACTGCCTGTGTCTAATGCCACCAAAAAGGATAAACTTGGTGTCCCCATAGAAACATTGGCATAATAAAAACTGAAACACCACGAAGATAGAAAGCAAAGGTTAGTTATTAGAAAAGTGGCACGAAGAGAATCACATATAACTTTCATTCCTTGTTTGGTCAACAAGAAAATCGAGAGAAAATTCAAACCAAACAAACAAATCCGCAACTTTCTCAATGAGCATTACGCTTTAAGAATTTATTTTCCATATCCATCAATCAATAAGAAAAAAATCGCCTGAAGAAACTCATAATCAGTTCTGTAATTTGTTTGAAGGACAGACAAAAATGGTACAACTCGGAGGAGCGAGGGTTACAAAGAGTGAGAGAGAGATTAATGTGTAAAGACAAACTCACTGGCGAGTCGACGGCGAGAAGACAATAGCGATGGCTTTTGAACAGAAACCCTCCTGTAGAACTTGAGAGCGAGAGAGAGAGCGCGAGAAAGAGGGAAAATATCAAGCGTGGGAAATAAGATGAAGAAGACGCGGGAGGGAAAAAAGGGGAAAAGTTATTAAGGCTACCTATAAGTCGCCGTAACAAGTAAATATTTCTTGTTGTAACAAGTCGATTTTGGAATGGCCAAAGGCTTATTTGCGGCCACAATTTTTGCGGCGCACAAAACTCGCCCAAATACTCACTTTTTCTGGCTACCTTTTTAAGTTGACACAAGCATTTTACTGAAATTACAAAACCGGCTATTTGCGACCAAAATCTTACCGTCGGAAATAAACTTAGCCATAAATACTCCTTTTTTTTTAAGTGAGATTTAATTTTTCTAATTTGCTAGAGATTTGTTCTAGTAAATCATCTTTGGCCTTAGTAAAACTGGATTTTAAATGAGTAGATATTTCATGGGGAATAAATAAAGGAATTTCTTTAACTTCTTTAACAGGAGTTTTAATAGGGGATATTATGTTTTCAATTCTTTCTAATTGTCTACTCATGGTTTTAAATATAAATTAGTATAATTATTTTGTTGTATTATATTATCAGTATTTTTAGTTTTTGGAGAAGTTAATCTCTTTATTGGTGATGCTAATATTTGTATATTTCTTTGATTATACTTAATGGCTTTGAAAGGAGGATATTCCTCATAAATAACTTGATTATTTTCTACTTTAATCCATTGGTTAGTAGTTCTATTTAGAGTTGATAATTGATTTGATTTATATATTTCAAATCATGTGAAGAAGGCTATATTAATCAGTATGCTTTCTAAATATTCATAATATTTTGTTTGGATATATTCTCTTTTTAATTTTGAGAAATTTGAGAAAAATACAAATATTTTTTGTTTATTTTCTTCCTTCATATAATTTTGTTTAAGATATTCTTTATTAATTTTAAATTCTTCTTTACTTAAGGTAAATATTTGGGCATCATCTCCAACAACTTGTGAATATTTCAGAGAAGAAGGTTCTTTATTCTGATGGAAATTTGAGGAGGATGCTAAATCAGGGTGATTGACTGAATATATCGGTGTATCTATAATGTTTCCATGAATAACTCCCTGGACTTGGGTATCTAGATGTTGAGATCTATTTCTAGAGATTGAAGTAATTGCAGATCTATTATCAAAGATTTGTGACCTATTTCTACTCATTGTAGATCATGATGTATGATAACTGGATGGTGCTTGAGAAGAATAATTTGAAAATGATTTCCTAAAAGGTTGAAAGGCAATTTCATATTAATGTATTAAGTAAAACAGATTCACCTGAATTATCTGACTCCGAAATAAATAATATTGAAAATCAATTTAAAGAATTACAAATAAACAAGATTAGAGCAGATCATTGGAATTTAGATTTTTCTACGGGTTCTGCTAAGCATACTTCCATTACTCGTAATTGGTATCCAAGGCCTATCCCTCCGGATATACAATTCGAGGAAAAAGAACATATAGTAAGATCTGTTTTTGCACCAGATGCATTATATGAATGGAATATAGACGGATTATCTGAGTATGAAATATTAAATCATTTTCAAAAAATGATTATGGTAGCAAATGTTTATAAAGCTAGTAGGAGGTCAGATCATCAAGTAGCACATGTTCTGTTACAGGTTTCACTGGCCAACTAAAAGGTTGGTAGGATCATTATCTTACACAAGAACAAAGAATAGCAATATTAAATGCTTATAAACATGATGAAAACATGCAACAGATTAAGATGGAAGATGGTCAACCTATAGAAGATGCTGTTAATACTCTAATATTTATATTAACAAAGCATTTTGTAAGTGATCCTTTTAAATTTAAAGAAAGAACTAGTGATTTATAAATTAATTTAAGATGTCCTCAATTATCTGATTTTAGATGGTATAAAGATGTTTTTCTAACTAAAGTTATGATCTAAAATGACTGTCAATAATCATATTGGAAGGAAAAGTTCATAGCTGCACTTCCATATTACTTCGCCCAAAAGGTACGAAAATCTTTAGTAAAATCAGATGGTACTATTGATTTTGTTAATCTCACATATGGAGACATAATATCTTCTATTAATAAAACTGGTCTGATTATGTGTAATGATTTGAGATTAAAAAAGCAAATGGAAAAAGAAAAGAGATTTGCTACAAAAGAATTAGGTACCTTTTATGAACAGTTTGGTTATTTTTCATTATTAGCTCCTTCTACAAGACGTAAAAAAGGAAAAAGAATTTATAAAACTTATCCAACTAAGAAAAGAAAATATAAAAAACCTTACAAAAAGCCAACAGAAAAATAAGTATATAAGAAACCAATAAAAAATATAAAAAATTTTAATAAAAAGAAAAAGCAAATTGTCTGTTATAAATGTGGAAAGGTTGGACATTATGCATCAAATTGTAAAGTCAAAAAAGAAATTAACGAATTAGATATATCTGAAGAATTAAAAGAAAAATTACTAAATATTTTTATACAATCAAGTGAGAAAGACGAAATTTCTACAGAAGAAGATGAAATTTATCAATTAAAAGATTTCTCAGAACAATCTTTATATAACGAATCAGAAGAAAATGAGATTCATGTTTGTAATTGTCTAGGTAAGAATAATTGTATCTGTAACAAAACTATTAATGTATTATCATCATATGAAAATATTATATTAGAATTAATAGATAAAATTAATAATCCACAAGAAATGAGAGAATATTTAGAAAAATTAAAAGATACTTTTACAACTCCAAAACTTTTGAACCTAATTCAAACCCCTTATCATATGATTTCTTAGAAATAGTAAATAAATTTTAAACAGATAAACAAAACGTTACTTTAAAAGATTTACAGCAAGAAATTAATTAAATAAAGAAAGAAATTAGAAATTTAAAAGCTTCCAATACTAAACTTGAAGTTTCTAATGAAGAATTACTACAAGAAACAATATTATTAAAAATAGATAAAAATAATGACACTCCTAAAAAAGAACTAGGAGAAAGCTTAACAAAAATTACTAAAGAAGAATCAGATAATTTTATAAATATGCTTAATAAAATGAATTTTCAAAAAGGGTATACTGAAGTAACTATTTCTATTAATGAAGATTTTTTCTTTTCTGTAATCGCTTTATTAGATACAGGTGCAGATCTAAACTGCATACAAAAAAGAATAATACCCTCTAAATATTTTGAAAAAATAAAAGAAACATTATCTTAAGCTAATGGAGCAAAATTAAACATAAATTATAAATTATCAAATGCACATATATGTAATGGTGGAATTTGTTTTAAAAAAACATTTATTCTAGTAAAAAATATGAACACTAGAGTAATATTAGGAAACCCATTTCTTGCTCTACTTTACCCTTTTTTTTGTAACAGAATAAGGAATTTCCACTAAAGTATTAGGAAAAGAAATTCAATTTAAATTTTTATTCCCTCCAGTCTCAAGAGAAATTAATTCTTTAAAAGAAGCCTCATTAACCAAAGAAATTAATTTTTTAACGAAACTTAAGATCAAAAGGAAAGAAAAACAAATAAATTTCTTAAAACAAAAATTAAAATATAAAAAAATTGAAGAACAATTAAAAGATCCTTTATTAATTCAAAAAATTAATAATTTCAAAAATATATTTGAAAAAGAAGTATGTTCTAATTTACCTAATGCTTTTTGGAGTAGAAAACAACATATAGTTGAATTACCTGATGAAAAAGAATTTTCTCAAAAGAACATTCCTACTAAAACTAGACCTATTCAAATGGATAAGAAATTATTAGAATTTTGTAAACAAGAGATTAATAATTTATTATCTAAAGGACTCATTAGAAAGAGTAAATCATCATGGAGTTGTGCTGGTTTTTATGTACAAAAGCAAGCAGAATTAGAAAGAGGTGTTCCTAGATTAGTTATAAATTACAAACCATTAAATAAAGTCTTACAATGGATTAAGTATCCTATTCCTAATAAAAAAGATTTATTATCTCGACTTTATGATGCTACTATATTTTCAAAATTTGATATGAAAAGCGGATTTTGGCAAATCCAGATTGTTGAAAAAGATAGATATAAAATTGCATTTACAGTCCCATTTGTACATTATGAATGAAACGTTATGCCTTTTGGATTAAAAAATGCTCCCAGTGAATTTCAAAATATTATGAATAAAATATTTATTCCCTTCACTCATTTCTCTATAGTCTATATAGATGATGTACTAATATTCTCTTCATCAATTGAACAACATTGGAAACATTTAAATACTTTTGTCCAGATTATTAAACAAAATGGATTAGTAGTTTCATCATCTAAAGTTAAATTATTCCAAAACAAGATTAGATTACTTGGACATGATATTTATCAAGGAACCATTACTCCAATAAGCAGAGCTATAGAATTTGCTAATAAATTCCCTGATGAAATAAAGGATAAGCAACAATTACAAAGATTTTTAGGAAGTCTAAATTATGTTGCTGACTTTTATCAAGCATTAAGACTATTATGTAAGCCATTATTCAAAAGATTAAAAAAGAATCCACCTCTATGGACAGAAGAACATACAAGTATTATAAAACAAATAAAAGCTCATGTTAAAAAATTACCATATTTAGGATTACCATCTCTCAATGGTTTTAAAATTGTTGAAACAAATGCCTCCGATCTTGGTTGTGGAGGAATTTTGAAACAAAAATTATCAGGTGAAAAAGAACAGATTATTCGATTCCATTCAGGATGCTGGGATCCTGCCCAAAAGAAGTATAGTACTATTAAAAAAGAAATTTTAGTTATTGTATTATGCATTTCTAAATTTCAAGATGATCTTTTAAATCAAAAATTTTTATTTAGAATTGATTGTAAATCAACCAATGGAGTTTTAATTAAAGATGTTAAAAACTTGACTGCCAAACAAATATTTGCAAGATGGTAAGCTATTTTAAATATTTTTTATTTTGATATTGAGCATATTAAAGGAGATTCTAATTCTCTTCTTGATTTTCTATCCCGAGAATTCTTACAGGGAAAATCATGTCTTCCTCAAAGTCCAGAGTGAAATCCAAATCATCTTATGTCAAACCACCTTCTCCTCCTTACTCTTCACCTTGTCCTTCTGTTATACCAAAACCCTATACAGTATTAGGGACATTACCACAAAATATTAGGCCATCCTATAATCCATTTTCGCCATCATCCTCTTCAAAATTACCTACATACTCAAAAGCTGTTTCTTTTTCTTCTAACTCTAGTCCTTCCCAAATTATCAATCCTCTACCATTATCTCAGCCTTCTGCAACACCGATTATTTTCAAAACCCATTGTCATCCTATCTTTCCAATCGAATCAGATTTACAACATCTTTATGAACCACAAAAATTGCTTGACGCTTTTTTATTACCAGATTGGCATTATGTTCCCCAAAATATTACTAAGACCCAGAATTTTTATAAATTTATTTTAGTAGACACAGATTCCATCATTATTTCTAAAATTCCATATTCTCTACAATCTTAACCTTCTCCACCTGTAACTCCGATTATTGCATTCCACAAAGTTACTATTAAGCAGGTTCTTACTCTAGAATAATGGGGAAAAAGCCCATACCTGACATTTTCTCAAGCTGATCCTCCTTACTTCGATTATTATGATTACCAGCAAGCGTGGAACAAGACATTTTTAAGACAAAATAAGAATTTGCGTCAATCCTGGTTTCTCCATTTTGACAAATTACAGGAAATTAAAACTCTACCAAGATGGTTTCTATTATGGTGGGATCAGTTTGGACCAAATCTCTTATTCTCCCTCCACCTCTCCAAGAGAGTTTTCAGGCTTTTACATTACAAAATGAATATCCACCTTCATTATCACACTGTCCACCACTTCTTCTTTTCTTCCTTAAAACCAAATTAAATTGGATTATGAAGTGGGAATATGTCATTAAACCTCATCATTCTCTCAAAAACATTATGTTCTTGGCCCATCAAGTTTCTGTAAAATGGTGGGACAGGTACAATTATAATCATGTTGTAAAAATGTTCTCAAAGATTACCAAGGCTCCTGAAGTTCTAGTTCAGAGAAGTAGGTTCCAATCTCAATTAGCAACAATTACCAATAAAAAGGATTTGAAAAAATTAGCTGAGGCAATGTCACAAGTCTCAAATAGTGATGAAGAAGAAAACCATCAAGTCAGATTATCTCCAGCACAGCAAACAACATCATCGCCATTACAACAGGCCTCTCCCTCTCAACAGGCCTCTCATTCCAATGAGAATTCTCCATATTATCCTTCGCAGCTGATGGATTCTCAAGATCCGTTTGAATAGGAACTGGCAAATTATGACCCTCAGATTATGTAATTATTGTCTTTTGTCCATGAGCAGAACATTGTTCAAGATGCCCGTCGGTTAATAATCATCCAGCTGTCCATTTACTATTTAGCCGTCCACGTTTAATAAATGTAGCTGCCTATTTATTGTGTATGAGTTAGTGGTGTCACTGTACATGTCAGTAATATTATTGTAAGTTACTGTTTCGGTGCCTATAAATAGGCAAGTTGTTTGTAAGGAAAGGCATTTAGAAACTTTTATCTGAAGCCATTCCCAGTCCTTCTCTCTCGTCACTCTAAAAACTCTCCCTCGTAAACCTCTTTCATGTCTTCTGCCTTTCAATCCTTTGAGAATTAATCTCCTTGTAAGTACTATGTTTTTAATAAAGTTAATTTTATCTTATATTGTTCTTTATCTTTATTCATGTATTAAGGACGGTTGTACCGCCTGCCCTTATTTTCCACACTTCATGCATTTGTTTATTAATATTCCTATTTTATATTAATTATATACCATAGTATATATATCCTGGTATATGTAGTTGGTATCAGAGCCAACGGTTATTGTATTATATAGTATAATATCTTATTGTTATTTTATTGCAATTTATTCTGTTTATGTTTAATTTCATGATGAATTATTACGCACATAATATTGGTTTTCGTGATCGATATGAATTAAACTGTTTAGAATATAACTTGAGACTTGAATTAAATAATTTAAAAGAAATGATAAAATCTTTTAAAGAAGCAATTATTAATGAGATTAGATTATTGCTCAATGATGGAAAGATATCACGTATATAGAAGTAGACATGCTGCAATAGAAGAATTAGAAGATCATTGTAACTTCTTAATATCAGAGATTAAAAGTGTAAGAAATCATTTAAGTATTCTTGCTTTAAAAAAAAGAGAGTAAAAATTCACTAATACAGATTTTTATCAACGGTAACCTACATAAAAGAAATAGAGTATATTGAGAATCTTGTGATGGTAAGCCATGAAAATCCGTTGGTCAGCCCGTTTATGCCAAGGAGGCTTTAAGGGTGGTCCCGGTGGTGTTCCCTCAAAGTCTTAATCTACTTATTTCTCTTTTATATAGGAAATCTTTGTATAAAATTCTCTCTCAATGAATTCTTTAAACATATTCACAAGTTGTTGGAGATGATGCCCAAATATTTACCCTAAATAAAGAAGAATTTAAAATTAATAAAGAATATCTTAAACAAGATTATATGAAGGAAGAAAATAAACAAAAAATATTTTTATTTTTCTCAACTTTCTCAAAATTAGAAAGAGACTATATCTAAACAAAATATTATGAATATTTAGAAAGCATACAGATTAATATACCCTTCTTCATATGGTTTGAAATATATAAATCAAATCAATTATCGACTATAAATAGAACTACTAATCAATGGATTAAAGTAGAAAATAATCAAGTTATTTATGAGGAATATCCTCCTTTCGAAGCCATTAAGTATAATCAAAGAAATACACAAATATTAGCATCACCAATAAAGAGATTAACTTCTCCAGAAACTAAAAATACTGATAATATAATACAACAAAATAATTATACTAATTTATATTTAAAAACCATAAGTAGACAATTAGAAAGAATTGAAAACATAATATCCCCTATTAAAACTCATGTTAAAGAAGTTAAAGAAATTCCTTTATTTATTCCCCATGAAATACCTACTCATTTAAAATCCAGTTTTACTAAGGCCAAAAATGATTTACTAGAACAAATCTCTAGCAAATTAGAAAAATTAAATCTTGATAATAATGCATCCACTTCAAAATAATCTCATATTAATGTATTAAGTAAAACAGATTCACCTGAATTATCTGACTCCGAAATAAATAATATTGAAAATTAATTTAAAGAATTACAAATAAACAAGATTAGAGCAGATCATCGAAATTTAGATTTTTCTAGGGGTTTTGCTAAGCATACTTCCATTACTCGTAATTGGTATCCAAGGCCTACCCTTCCGGATGTACAATTCGAGGAAAGAGAACATATAGTAAGATCTGCTTTTGCACCAGATGCATTATATGAATGGAATATAAACGGATTATCTGAATATGAAATATTAAATCATTTTCAAGAAATGATTATGGTAGCAAATGTTTATAAAGTCAGTAGGAGGTCAGATCATCAAGTAGCACATGTTCTGGTTACAGGTTTCACTGGCCAACTAAAAGGTTGGTGGGATCATTATCTTACACAAGAACAAAGAATAGCAATATTAAATGCTTATAAACATGATGAAAACATGCAACAGATTAAGATGGAGGATGGTCAACCTATAGAAGATGCTGTTAATATTCTAATATTTATATTAACAAAGCATTTGAATATTAATAAACCAATGCATGAAGTGCGGAAAATAAGGGCAGGCGGTACAACCGTCCTTAATACATGAATAAAAAGATGGACGGCTACATTTATTAAACGTGGATGGCTAAATAGTAAATGGACAGCTGGATGATTATTAACCGACGGGCATCTTGAACAATGTTCTAATCATGGACAAAAGATAATAATTACATAATCTGAGGGTCATAATTTGCCAGTTCCAATTCAAACGGATCTTGAGAATCCATCAGCTGCGAAGGATAATATGGAGAATTTTCATTGGAATGAGAGGCCTGTTGAGAGGGAGAGGCCTGTTGTAATGGCGATGATGTTGTCTGCTGTGCTAGAGATAATCTGACTTGATGGTCTTCTTCTTCATCACTGTCTGAGACTTGTGACATTGCCTCAGCTAATTTTTTCAAATCCTTTTTATTGGTAATTGTTGCTAATTGAGCATGGAACCTATTTCTCTGAACTAGAACTTCAGGAGCCTTGGTAATCTTTGAGAACATTTTTATAATATGATCATAATTGTACTTTTCACACCATTTTATAGAAACTTGACAGGCCAAGAACATAATTTTTTTGAGAGAAGGATGAGGTTTAATAACATATTCCCACTTCATAATCCAATTTAATTTGGTTTTAAGGAAGCAAAGAAGAAATGGTGGACAGTGTGATAATGAACGTGGATATTCGTTTTGTAATGTAAAAGCCTGAAGACTCTCTTGGAGAGGTGGAGGGAGAATAAGAGATTCTGGTCCAAACTGATCCCACCATAATAGAAACCCAATGTAATTTGTCAACATGGAGAAATCATGAATGGCGCAAATTCTTATTTTGTCTTAAAAATGTCTTGTTCCACGCTTGCTGATAATCATAATAATCGAAGTAAGGAGGATCATACGGCTAATAATTTTTGTTTCAAAATTCCTCCATAACCAAGATCGGAGGCATCTGTTTCAACAATTTTAAAAGCATTGGGAGATGGTAGTCCTAAACATGGTAATTTTTTAACATGAACTTTTATTTGTTTTATAATATTTGTATGTTCTTCTGTCCATGGAGGTTGATTCTTTTTTAATCTTTTGAACAATGGCTTACATAATGGTCTTGATGTTTGATAAAAGTCAGCAACATAAGTTAGACTTCCTAAAAATCTTTGTAGTTGTTACTTATCCTCTATTTCATTAGGGAATTTATGTGATACCCCGTTTTTACGTGTATTTTCACTGAAAGAATGTTTTAATTTAATTAAAATAATAGTTTCTTTATTTTAAATTATCAGGTTTTAATTGAATTTTAATTGCTGTTGAGTTTAAACTGTTGTTTAATTTATTTTAGCTTGTCTTTGGATTTAAAATTAAATAGTTATTTTTTATTAGTTATTTTTTATATTTTAGCTTTATGTTATGTTTAAAATATTTTCTTGGTTTTATTGTTTTTAAAGTTATTTTCGTTGGATCAGTTGTTGGACTCCAGAGGTGAGGATTGAACCTCATTTCTTTTCCTCCATCTTTTCTTTTCTCTTTTCCCTTTCTCTTTCTTTTCTTGTCTTCTTTTTTTTCTTTCTTTTTTTCCCTTCTCCCCCGTGCTTTCCCTTTCTTCCCCGTGCGATTTCTTTCTCTCTCTCCTACCCATTTCGCGTTTCCGTCCAGCCACCCAGTACTGCCGCTCGCTGGCGACGTGAGCCTCACCACCACCACCCATCTCTTCCCCTCCCTCCGGTGAACCACCCCACCAAGTTTCATCTTCATCCGTGCCGCCGTTTAGCCGGAAAACCATCTTCAAGCCGAGCGGTTTAGCTCCAATTTGCCGTCGTCGCTCCACCTCCGGCCACCACCTCTTCACCACTTCATCACCGACTCCTTGCCATCCAAATCCACCCATTTTCGGCCTCGATCCGTAGCCGGAGCAGCTCCCACGAGCTAGTTTCCGATTTGGGTGTTTAAGCCATTCCACCGCTGTTTTCGCCGCCACCCACGGCCAACCTTCCCTTCCACTAGCTTCATAAACACCCCTAAATCATTCCTTATCAATCTCGAGTCTTGATTTGTCCCCAATCAAAAGTGGGTATTTTACAATCTACGGCCACAATGAAATTTCACTGTTACGTTGGTTTTCCTTCGCCGGTTGCCGCTCACTGGTCCTTCGAAAATTAATATATAGTGCTGTAAGTATTTTTCCAAACTTCATTTTAGATTTAAATATATTTTTTCTCTTACAATAATTATTTGTGACTGGTTGGATATTCCGGACTAAGTCCGAAGAGTCGGAGGTCGGATGGATTTGAGGATGGAGTTGCTTGTATATTTGTTATGGATGTTTGAGAATTGTTGGTTAATTGGTTTAGTATCATTTGCTTTGCATTGTGCACGCATATTCATGTGTTAAATATTGAAAACTGGGTTTTAAAGCGAGAAATGTTTTATTGGTATATGTGAACGATTGGATTGATTGGTTTGAGTCAGAGGCACGTGTAGGGATGGTGGTAGAGTACCGCCTGCGATTCCCGCCTACGGTGCACACGGCGTAGGGATGGTGGTAGAGTCCTGCCTGTGATTCCCGCCTACGGTGCACGCGTAGTGATGGTGGTGAGCATGGATGGTGGTAGAGTCTCACCTGTGATTCCCGCCTACAGTGGTCTGATGGTTTGGTTAATGGGCCATTTTCTGGAAAAATGGCGAGATTGGTTTTTGGGCCATTATCTGGGATAATGGTGATGATATGTTTAAAGGATATATTTTGGGCCAAATGGGATTTTGGTGTGCGTGATAAAAATGTGGATTTTGGGGACATGTGCATTGGGCATCTTTTCATGCATATTATAGAGTTTAATATATTTTTATCTTGTGGTGTTTGGAATATTACTTACCTGCGGCACCATTTTTGATACCGTAGATTTTGATGCAGAGATTGAGGAAGAGGAGGAGGCTGAGGCCGAGGAGACGGTTCCGCCTGAGTTTTGATGTGGAGATGCATATCTATGGACTTTATTTGTATTTGTTTTGATGTTATGTATTTGGATTTGAGATAGTATTGAAGATGTAATATTTTATTTACGCCTGTTTTAAACTGGTTTGTATTAAACAAAAATTCTGGTACTTAGTTATATGACTTTATTATCCGCTGCGTGTTTTTATTTGTACACTTATTGCATGTACACACACACTTGGCACTTGGCGATGGGATGTGTGACCCGTGTTGTCATCATCCCGACGTCTCGATTTCCACGTGTCCGTACGTGGGAGTTGAGGGCGTCACAATTTATTAGCAAATTCTATAGCCCTACTTATTAGAGTAATGGTTCCTTGATAAATATCATGTCCAAGGAATCTAATCTTGTTTTGGAATAATTTAACTTTGGATGATGAAACTACTAATCCATTTTGTTTAATAATCAGGATAAAAGTATTTAAATGTTTTCAATGTTGTTCAATTGATGAAAAGAATATTAGTACATCATCTATATTGACTATAGAGAAATGAGTGAAGGGAGTAAATATTTCATTCATAATATTTTGAAATTCGCTACGAGCATTTTTTAATCCAAAAGGCATAACGTTCCATTCATAATGTCAAAATAGGACTGTAAATGCAGTTTAATATCTTTCTTTTTCAGCAATCTGGATTTGCTAAAATCCGCTTTTCATATCAAATTTTGAAAATATAGTGGCACCAGAAAGTCGAGATAATAAATCTTTTTTATGAAGAATAGGATACTTAATCCATTGTAAGACTTTATTTAATGGTTTGTAATTTATAACTAATCTGGGAACACCTCTTTCTAATTCTGCTTGCTTTTGTATATAAAAAGTAGCACAACTCCATGGTGATTTACTCTTTCTAATGAGTCCTTTAGATAATAAATCATTAATCTCTTGTTTACAAAATTCTAATAATTCCTTATTCATTTGAATAGCTCTAGCTTTAGTAGGAATGTTCTTTTCAGAAAATTCTTTTTCATAAGGTAATTCAACTATATGTTGTTTTCTACTCCAAAAAGCATTAGGTAAATTAGAACATACTTCTTTTTCAATTATATTTTTGAAATTATTAATTTTTTGAATTAATAAAGGATATTTTAACTGTTCTTCAATTCTTTTATATTTTAATTCTTGTTTTAATAAATTTATTTGGTTTTCTTTCCTTTGGATCTTAACTTTCTTTAAAAAATTAATTTTTTTGGTTAATGAGGTTTGTTTTAAAGAATTAATTTCTCTTGAGACTGGAGGGAATAAAAATTTAAATTGAATTTCTTTTCCTAATACCTTAGTGGAAATTCCTTCTTCTTTTACAGAAAAAGGGTAAAGTAGCGCAAGAAATGGGTTTCATAATATTACTCTAGTGTTGATAAATGTTGTTTTAAAACAAATTCCACCATTACATATATGTGCATTTGATAATTTATAATTTATATTTAATTTTGCTCCATTAGCTTGAGATAATGTTTCTTTTGTTTTTTCAAAATATTTAGAGGGCATTATTCCTTCTTGTATACAGTTTAGATCTGCAACTGTATCTAATAAAGCGATTGCAGAAAAGGAAAAATCTTCATTAATAGAACTAGTTATTTCAGTATACCATTTTTGAAAATTCATTTTATTAAGTATATTTATAAAATTATCTGATTCTTCTTTAGTAATTTTTGTTGAGCTTTCTCCTTGTTCTTTTTTAGGATTGTCATTATTTTTATCTATTTTTAATAATATTATTTCTTGTACTAATTGTTCATTACAAACTTCAAGTTTAGTATTGGAAGTTTTTAAATTTCTAATTTCTTTCATTATTTCATTAATTTCTTGTTGTAAGTCTTTTAAAGTAACATTTTGTTTATCTGTTTGAAATCTATTTACTATTTCTAAGAAATCATATGATGAGGGGTTTGAATTAGGTTCAAAAGTTTTGGAGTCTGTAAAAGTATCTTTTAATTTTTCTAAATATTCTCTCCTTTCTTGTGAATTATTAATTTTATCTATTAATTCTAATATAATATTTTCATGTGATGATAATACATTAATAGTTTTGTTACATATACAATTATTCTTATCTAGACAATTACAAACATAAATCTCATTTTCTTCTGATTCGTTATCTGAAGATTGTTTTGAGAAACTTGAATCTTTTAATTGATAAATTTCATCTTCTTCTGTAGAAATTTCATCTTCCTCACTTGATTGTATAAAAATATTTAGTAATTTTTCTTTTAATTCTTCAGATATATCTAATTCGTTAATTTCTTTTTTGACTTTACAATTTGATGCATAATGTCCAACCTTTCCACATTCATAACAGACAATTTACTTTTTCTTTTTATTAAACCTTTTTGTATTATTTACTGGTTTCTTATATATTTGTTTTTCTGTTGGCTTTTTGAAGGTTTTTTATATTTTCTTTTCTTAGTTGGATAAGTTTTATAAATTCTTTTTCCTTTTTTACGTCTTGTAGAAGGAGCTAATAATGAAGAATAACCAAACTGTTCACAAAAGGTACCTAATGCTTTTGTAGCAAATCTCTTTTCTTTTTCCATTTACTTTTTTAATCTCAAATCATTACACATAATCAGACCAATTCTATTAATAGAAGATATTATGTCTCCATATGTGAGATTGACAAAATCAATAGTACCATCTGATTTTACTAAAGATTCTTGTACCTTTTGGGTGAAGTAATATGGAAGTCTGGCTATGAACTTTTCCTTCCAGTTTGATTGTTGACAGTCATCTCTGATCATAACTTTAGTTAGAAAAACATCTTTATACCATCTAAAATCAGATAATGTATGTGATGACCCGTTTTTACGTGTACTTTCACTGAAGGAATAATTTAATTTAATTATTATTATAGTGCTTTTATTTTAAATTATCGGATTTTAATTGGATTTTATTGGCTGTTGAATTTAAATTGCTGTTTAATTGATTTTAGCTCGTTTTTGGTTTTAAAAATTTAACAGTTGGTTTTTGCTAGTTGATCTGATGAACCGGGTTGGCTAACGCTCCTCTCACCGCTTTGACTAGAAAGAATGCAGAGTTTGTTTGGTCAGACAAGTGCGAGAGGAGTTTCCAGGAATTGAAGAACAGATTGACAACTGCGCCAGTTTTAGCACTTCCAGAACCACATAAGCCGTTTGTAGTTTTTAGTGATGCATCTAAATTTGGTTTGGGGTGTGTTCTCATGCAAGGAGGACGGGTCGTGGCTTATGCGTCTCGTCAACTGAAAGACCACGAGAAGAATTACCCGACACATGATTTAGAATTGGCCGCTATAGTGTTTGCCCTTAAGATTTGGCGAAACTTTTTATATGGGGCAGTTTGCGAGATCTACACCGATCACAAGAGTCTGAAGCATTTATTTTCTCAGAAGAATCTCAACATGAGGCAAAGGCGATGGTTAGAGCTAATAAGTGATTATCAGTGCGAGATTAAATACCATCCAGGAAAAGCAAATGTAGTTGCAGATGCCTTGAGCCGGAAGTCACACTTAGAGGATGAAGCTGAATCTTCTGGAGTGGATTCTTTACTTTGCGGGTTGAGAAGGCTCCATATTGGAAGTTCGCAGCAAGAGGAAGTGATATCTTTAATTCTTGATATTCGAGTAGTCGATTTTGAAGAATTGAAGACTCTTCAAAGAAAAGATCCGAAGCTGTTGGACATTAGAAAAAGGGTCAGAAAATCTAGAGGGCCGTTGCACTACAGTTTGGATAAAGATGGGATTCTTCGATTCCGAGATCGTAGAGTAATTCCTAAGGACTCAGAATTTAAGGAGCGATTTATGGCGGAGGCTCATGCGGCTCCCTATTCCGTTCATCCTGGTAGCACAAAAATGTATTGGGACTTAAGGAAAAATTATTGGTGGGAAGGAATGAAGAGGGATATTGCCTTGTATATTGAGAGATGTGGCACTTGCCGTCAAGTCAAGGCCGAGCATCAAAGACCAGCAGGTTTGCTCCAACCTCTTCCTATTCCTGAATGGAAATGGTATGACATCACCATGGATTTTGTAGTGGGCTTGCCGAGGACTCCCAGTGGAAAGAACTAGTTTGGGTGATTGTTGATCGACTGACTAAGTGTGCTCATTTCTTACCGGTCAATAATGCGGATTCTCTGGGAAAATTGACTCGCATGTATGTGAAAGAAATAGTGAGATTACATGGAATACCCAAGAGCATAGTGTCGGATCGAGATCCAAGGTTCACCTCCCATTTTTGGAAGAGTTTGCAGGCGGCTTTAGGTACTAAGTTAAAGTTTAGTACTGCTTACCACCCCCAGACAGACGGCCAATCAGAGCGCACGATTCAAACTCTTGAAGATATGTTGCGAGCGTGTGCTATAGAATTTCAAGGAAGTTGGGAGAATCACGTGCCACTCATAGAATTCGCTTATAATAACAGCTTCCATGCATCCATCCAAATGGCTCCTTATGAAGCTCTGTATGGTAGAAAATGTAGATCACCCTTATGTTGGGATGAAGTCGGGGAGAAGAAAATAATTGGACCCGAGATAATACAGGAAATGCAAAATCAGATTCAGATTATAAGAGATAACATGGCTGCAGCGCAAAGTCGTCAAAAGAGTTACGCGGATACCAGGAGGAGAGAATTGTCTTTCGAACAAGGCGATTGGGTTTATCTCAAGGTCTCTCCCATGAAAGGAGTTAAGCGTTTTGGGAAGAAGAGGAAGCTGGATCCGAGATATGTTGGACCTTTTCAGATTTTGGAGAAGGTAGGGTCCGTCGCTTACAGAGTTGCATTGCCAGAATATTTTGGGGATATACACAATGTCTTCCATGTATCATCTTTAAAGAAGAGTTTTGGACAACAAGAGCCACGCTTTGTCGACCCAGAGAATATTCAGTTGCAACCGACCTTACTTATGAGGTTGTTCCGTCGCAGATCATGGATTGGAAGGAGCAACAGTTAAGGTCCAAGACGATACATTTGGTTAAGGTGGCCTGGGGAGATCCGTTAGCTCAAGATTTCTCCTGGGAGCGAGTAGTGGACATGAGGGAGCAGTACCCCTACTTGTTTGAGTGATGACGGTACGTTTCTTAATCTTGGTTGCAGTTGGTTTTATGTGGAATTATATGGCCTGTTTCAAGTTGGTGTTTGGTCCTGCAAAATTTCGAGGACGAAATTTGTTTTAAGGGGGGGAGGATGTGATGACCCGTTTTTACGTGTATTTTCACTGAAGGAATAATTTAATTTAATTATTATTATAGTGCTTTTATTTTAAATTATCGGATTTTAATTGGATTTTATTGGCTGTTGAATTTAAATTGCTGTTTAATTGATTTTAGCTCGTTTTTTGTTTTAAAAATTTAACAGTTGGTTTTTGCTAGTTATTTATTTTATTTTAGCTTAACGATGTGTTTAAAATATTTTCTTGGTGTTTATTTATTTATTTGATGTAGTGTTTAATTTATTTTAGTCGTTTTATGTTTTTAATATCGTTTTCGGCGGATCAGTTTCTGGATCCCGGAAGTGAAGTTTGGACTTCATTTCTTTTCCCTTCTTTTCTTTTTCTCTTTTTTCTTTTTCCTTCTTTTCCTTTTCTTTTCTTCTTTTCCTTCTTTCTTTCTTTCTTTTTTTCCCGTTTCCCTCCCGTGCGTGCGTCGTTCTCTCTCTCTCCCCTGCACTTTTTCATTCCGCGCAGCCACCTTTGGCCAGCCATATCTCCGCCGTCCGGTGGAGGTGTCATACACCACCCCCGCCATTCTCTTCCTCTCACGGCAGACTACAACCCCTCCAATTTTCAGGACCATCGGAGCCACCGTTAGCCGCCACGAGCCGCTCAAAGTCGCGGCACCAACCCAGTTTTTCCCCTGTTACCGTTTTTCTTCCTCCGCCCAGAACCGCCACTTGCCGGCGGCGTGGCCTCCACCACCCACCCAGAAAACTTCCCCTCCCTCCGGTGCACCACCCCTCCAAAGATCTCCCCCAACCGTGCCGCCGTTTGGCCGGAAAAGCGCATCTAAGCCGCACGGTTTGTCACCGTTTCCGGCGCCGTCGCACCACCTCCGGCCACCATCTTTTCACCACTTCTTCCCCTACCTCTTGCCGACCTAACCCACCCATTTCCGGCCTAGATCGGCCACCGGAGCAGCTCCCACGAGCTCAACTCCGATTTGCTCGTTTTTCGCTTCTACCGGCGTTTTCGCCGCCACCCACGGCCAAAACTCACTTCCACTAGCTTCATAAACATCCTAGACCATTCCCTATCAATTTGGTGTCTTGGTTTGTCCCCGTTCAAAAGTGGGTATTTTGCGACCCACGGCTACAGTGCATTTGCACTGTTACGTTGCTTTCCGCCCATCGTTTGCCGCGCGCCGAACCTTCTAAAAATCCTATATAGCTCTGTAAGTATTTTCCAAACTCTACTTTTAGATTTAAATATATTTTGCTCTTACAATAATTTATTTGGTTGGTTTGCTGATTCCGGACTGAGTCCGAGGAGTTCGGGGGTCGGATGGATGGAGGACGGAGTTGCTTGAATTGTTGTTCTATGGTTGGTTGTATTTGTCGAGCATTGAAATTTGCATTTACATGGTGCATGCACGTGTATTTTATTTTAATTGAGAAAATCCTGTTTTATTGGCGTAAATGGATTTTTGGGAGTGTGCGTATCACGAGCCCAAGCCGGGATGGGTTATTATCTCGGTGGAGCTCCTCTGGTCACTCGGGAGTGGATAATACTGAGTGACATCCCCTGGGTTGTCGCTGGGCGACGACCGGATCGCACGATACGGTAACGCTGTCGTGTCGACTCCGTGGTCCCTAGAGTGGCGGGGACTAGAGGATGGCCTGGCCAGGTACGCGCGAGGCGCGAGTCTGGGCATCACTCGTGTAGGTGTCACACGCGTAGACGTTACCTGCGGTGTGGCACAGAGCCAGAGTGTGCGGATGATCCCTAGGGGAGATCATGGTGCATGCATAATCGGATTGGTTTTTATGGTTTTCGGATACGGGCCATTTTCTGGGAAAATGGCGAGGATGTGTTGAGGACTTGTGATCCATTTTCTGGGAAAATGGTGGTTTGGGCCATTATCTGGGATAATGGCGATGCTTGGTTTTAAACGATATGTTTTGGGCCGTTATCGGGGATAACGGCGAGTTTTGTTTAAAGGATATGTTTTTGAGCCAAATGGGTTTTTGGCGTGCGTGGAAAAAATATGGTTTGTGAGTTTGTGCATTGGCATTTATTCATGCATATTGTTTGAGTTTAATATGCTTTTATCTAGTGGTGTTTGGATTTTACTTACTTGCGGCACCATTTATGGTACCGTAGATTTTGGTGCAGAGTTCGAGGAGGAGGAGGAGGCTGAGCCCGAGGATATGGCTCCGCCGAAGTTCTGAGTTGGAGTTCATGCTTTGTAATT
This sequence comes from Carya cathayensis, assembly GCA_011037825.1. Lineage (NCBI taxonomy): Eukaryota > Viridiplantae > Streptophyta > Magnoliopsida > Fagales > Juglandaceae > Carya > Carya cathayensis. The sequence goes on along the minus strand of QGSO01000394.1, from coordinate 269,538 downwards.
GGTTTTGGAACAATATTTATGACTTGTAATATTTTATTATGTATCTTTGAACCGCTTTGTATTTTATTTAAGAAAAAATTCTGGTACTTAATTTTATGACTTTGCTATCCACTGCGTATTTCCTTGTGCACATGCATCGCTTGCATACACTTGGCACTCGTCGATAGGATGGCGACCCGGGTTGTCACCATCCGGACGTCTCGAATTCCCCGTGTTGGTACGCGGGGATTTGGGGGCGTCACAATGTATACTAGAATTTGATGTACTAGATTGTAATAATAATATATAGCCTTTTGGACTAGTAATAAGAACTTGTGGCTCTAATGTTGTTTTCATTAATTTATAATGGATCCTATATACTACAGTTAAAGGATGTGATCCTTTCATCATATAATAACCATTTGTTTTAATATTTAATGTTAAGGCATGTAATATATTAGTATCATATAATGAAAGTGAATAATTAGGATAGCAATTAAAATGTACTGGACCTTGGAATATATATAATACACTATATTCTATATATATATAGTATATATATAATCTATAATTATATATAATATAACTATATATATTATATAAGTATAAATATATATAGTCTAATACTATATAGTATATATATATATAGTTATATCGTATATTATATATATATAAAAACTATACTATATATTCCAAATTTTTTTCAAGTTGTTAACGCTTAAGATTTTTTCTTTTATTAAAATAAGTAGTCTTTGAAAAGCTAGTTTTTTTTTTTTTTCAATCTTAATTTTTTTGAACTCTTCTTAGATTTTTAGGGCCAAAATCTTTTTTTATTATTTTTTTTTCCTGACAAACTAACGGAGCATTCACAGATAAAAAAAGAAAAAAGAAAAAGACTTGGAATAACTAACGTGATCATGTGATACTAATTTAAACTTAGGTTATGATCTCGTGCACCTTCTTTGTAAAAACGTAGGTCCTACAAATAAAAAATAGTTTTTTATACTTTTTTAAAGTATGATCCACTTTTGTACAAAAGCTTGTGCAAAGATTGCCTATTTCAGGTCTGTACAAATTATTTATTTTAAATGTAAGATTTAAATTGAAATGAGTTGAACTTTTTTATGGAGAGTTAAAAAAGTAGAAAGTCTTATCAATAATTGGTTTGAAATAAATTGAACTGAGTTTGTGTTCCAAACATAAGGGAATAAAGTTGTTGTTTATTTGGTAAATTTATAAAAATTAGTAGATTGAATTTTTTGTTGAAATTTACATAAGGCTGAAAATTATAGTAGTAACTTTAAATGTACTTTAGGTGTGTGTTTACTAAACAGTAAACAATTTTTCAATTGTAAAACTTTTAAATAAAGCTCTACAATTAAAAATTATATTATCTACATCAATCCCATTTCATATTTTATCTTTTGACTTATTTTTAACTTTTATTAGGATTATTTTTTGTGTAGATAAATAAACTGCAATCATATAACCATATGGTAAGATATTATAATTATTGAAAGATCTGTGCATATTACAAATTTATTAGTATTTAGAAGAAATATTTAGAAAGAATAAAGACAATAAAAAATAATGTTCAAATGATACAGATAAGGAATAGATAATTTGATTAACTATGCATTAGAAAAATTATTAGCTAGTTAAAATAAATAAAGTAAATTTTAATTAGATGAGAAAATATATTTGCAACTCTGAAATTGTGTAACTGTCGCATAATCGTTTTAAAAAAAGTGAATAAAATATGGTACTCATATGAAAAAAATTAATTTTTTAATAGTAAATCCTACTATTTTTCAAAATGGTTACACGACATTAAAATATTTTACGGTTATAGGTAAAATTACTCATTTCATAATCTAGAATGCTTTTTTTTAATATATTCTTTTGGTTCCTATAAAGCTAAAAGAAGCAATCTGCATCAAGCAATCTACGGCGAATCATTAAGCAAATCCATTATCGCATATTGAAAAGGAAAGCATAAAAGAGTAAGGCCATTGTTACCTTTCTCTTTCTTTTTAGACTTCTTTTTATGATAAAGCCGTACTGTTTTAGATCTCCACTGTAGAAGTCTTATGAAAAGTTCTAGGATCGAATAGTACATGGATTTTACAGTTTCAGTAGTTATTTTTGGTATTCGTACCGTTTCAATAGTTAATGCTATATCTTTCTTTTTTTTGTCAAATTAGTAACAAAGATTTTAAGAGCTTCACAAAGGATTGATATATAATCTAAATATTGTGAGATTTGAAGGAAGAAAACCTTTTACAAGAAGAAACTTGGGGAATAGAGGTATTTCAAAACCAAGCTTTAAGGCTACAACCTGTAAAACTATACTAGATACAAACAGTATAAAGCAAACCAAACTATCTAGAAGGCTACGTGTCAAAACAAACGTAGACTAAAGCTTGTTAGAAACAGAAACTGAAATGGAGAGAAAACAAATGAAGCAGAGATTGAGGAAATCTGATTCTTATTGATGATTTCGATTATACAAAGGTCACCTATATATATCATACAAAAAGCAGAAAGGTAAAAGCTACTGAAACTAACTTTTTAATTTTCTATAAGCTGCCCTATGGTCGGCTTCTTTCAAGGGATCATATCAATTTATTGTACTTGCACATGAGCTTATTCCATCACCAACCTATTGNGGGGAAAATTATAATTTTAAATGTGTTTTGTAAAATAGACTATATGAAAATTAGTATTTAACCCCCCTTAAATTATTTTTTTTGTAATTTGGCCCCCCCAAACTAGAATTTCTGGTTCTGCCCCTGCAAGGAACAAAGTAAAGTTCTAAGATGTAAACTTGACTGTTAATACTATTATTCACAGAATTATGAAATGGCTTGGGGAGTTGAACTCTCTCCTTAAAGCCAAATCCTTGACATTCAAAACCAATGCCACTCTTGGCAATACATTTTGTTTTCATTCTCCCTCTCAGCTACCTAAGCCCAGTTTGGGTAGTTTATGCCGGATCAAGCTGGAATCCCTTACTTCCGAAAGTAGTCCCTGCTTCTATTTTATCCATAAATTGCTTTACCATATTGAAAGGAAATCCAGCCTTCCGAAACTCTGAGCCATACGTAATTGAATTCCAGTTTTCATTCTCTGACATATTGACTGGGAATCCAGAATTCGGACCAAATAGATGCTTAAATATCTGACCAGCCATCTTGAGTTTGTTTCCTACCTCTTGATGTTTTATTTCCATATCAAGTATTGAAATACTAATTGTTGCATGTATGAGACCAAGGAGATGCTCAAACTTTTTTTCCTCGAATTTGAACTCAAGCACAAAACGTTCCCATACCGTTACTAGAAGGGAAGGGGTGAGAGCTTTACACCCCCTGACAAAGTAGATCCTTAATTCTTTCAGTTGAATTATAACTTGATGCTTTGGCATTCCATTTAAATGGTAAAGATTCAGAGAAAAACTCCAGGGCAGGATCATAAAGTGATTGTGTCAGGATAATTTTCTGATGTATGGAGGTTGAGCTTTCAATCGTAATTCTGTCGTTCTCCTCAATATCGATAATGTGTTCTGAATTTCAGGTTACATTACTCTTGCACATTCCAAACAATTCAGCTAGAACGAATAATGGAAGTTGATTTTCAAATAACAGTAGATCTAGATTACTAGCAATTCTATCACACACCCACTTCATTTGAAAGATTGGGTCATCTTTCTCTCTTGTTTCCTTGATTCTAAATGTAACACTCGGACCCAGCACCAAACCCACTTTCTAAAATTTTTTGGATTTATATGAATGAAAAGCCCACTTGAAATTAACGAATACTTTTTTTGAATGGACTATATGCCCAAATTTTTGTTTTGGCGGATATTGACTTTATTTTTATTAGACTTTCTAAGTGAGTTAAAATCAGTAAATATTTTTTGTGATTAAGTATGATTTCTTTGGATTGAGGAAAATTTATGAGACAAGTTGAATTATTTTTAGGGTTGAGTTGAGGTCCATGACTCCCGGGAAGGCTCAAACCTTGTATGCCAAAAGGCCCAAGCCAAACCAAGGATCAGTTCCACACCCATGCATGTCTCCCATGCACATACTTTTCTTTATTCTTCTTTTTGTTCCTAGGGTTTCAACCACCTATATATATATATATATATATATATATATATANATATATATATATATATATATATATCATCTCCTGCATAGAGGAACTCCCTCATTTAGGGCTGCTGCATATGATCCAAAATATTACGGTTATAAGGATCCACAAGATCCTCCTCAAATCATGCTACCAATAATGTTGTATCTCTTATCAAAATCCAATCCCATGATTTTAGGCAATCCCTTGATTATAGACAATAGATATAGATGGATATGTTGACTTTGTATCTTGTTTTAATATTGTTAAGAATATTCTATAAATCATATAAGAGCACCACCAATAAACATGCGATGGTTTTTCAAACCTTATCATGGTATAGTAGTCCTCTAGGATTCACCTCTGTCAATCCAAATGGCCTCAAAACCCCGTCCCCTACCTTTTCTTTCAACACCATGGTCCACCTCCTGACCATCAAGTTATCTCTTCCAACTATCTCCTCTAGCGTAGTCAAGTGCTGCCATTGTTGCAGTGTCAACATCTCCTTAGCTATGTTGATGGTTCCATCAAACCTCCCTCTGCCACTCTAGGTTCTAGTGACTCTACCACTGCAAATCCAAATTTGTGAATAGCAGCAAATTGATCAACTTGTACTCAGCCTTCTCCTTGCTTCATTGATGGAAGAAGCCTTGTCTGTTGTTGTTGGTCTAACCTCTTTGCATGCAGTCTAGTCCACTCTGGAGACCACCTTCCATCATCGTTCAAAATCCTGAGAGTTGCGTTTAAAAGATGAATTACAGCACATGAAGAAAGATGCTCGGACTGTTGTTGAATATTCCAGCTAATTCAAATTTGTTTGTGACCAACTTGTTGCCATGGGCCAATCAGTGGTTGGTATTTATGTGGACTTGGCTCTACTTTCTCCACTTTTTCTACTACACAGTTATCTCTTTCACCTCTCCCTTCTTTTACTGATATTGTTCCCATGGCGAAGGGTTATGACAATTTTGCTAAATCATTAGAGCTGCCTTCCACGGGATCCACTTCTGGCACCTTCACTACCTCTCGTAGTAACAAATCTACTTTTGCTTTTGGCCATGGGGGTGGTCATGCTTCTCGTGGGGGTTGTGGTCATGGTGGCGATCGTCATCAACGCAACCACCCTATTCATTGTCAGATTTGTCATGGGGAAGGGCATTACGCCACTTCCTACCATGACCACTACTCTCATTCCTCCAAGGTTGCCAACCTTGCGGAGGCTTTTACCTCATGCTCACTCAATGATAATCAGGATTCTGATTGGTATACGGACACCGGTGCCACTGCGCACATACTAATGATGCTGCTCAATTGGACAAGTCTGACACGTACATTGGTAAGGATCTTGTTATTGTCGATAACAGTGCCTCTATTCCCATTTCTCACACCAGTATCATCTCTCCCACCTCTTCCCTGACTTTAAAGGATGTCTTACTTGTGCATGGCTTAACCAAAAATCTAATTTCCATTAGTAAACTTACTTCTAATTTTCCTTTTTCTATCACCTTTACTAATGGCCACTTTGTTATACAGAATCAAGTCAAAAGAATGGCGGTGACAACCGAGCGACATGAGAACGGTCTTTATGTGCTTGAGCGTGGCCATCAATCTTTAATTTCTGTTTTCTCTAATAATTGTCCTCAAGCTTCCTTTGAAGTTTGGCATGCTCGTTTAGGTCATGTGTCTCACTCTATTATTTCTCTTTTGAATAAAAATTGTCAATTATGTGTGACTTCTTTGTTTCCTACTCCCACTATTTGTTCTAGTTGTCAACTTGCAAAAAGTCACAGACTTTCGTTTCAACATAATGAAAAGGGGGCATCTCATGTTTTGGATCTTATTCATTGTGATTTATGGGGCCCATCCCCCATTCCGTCCAATTTGGGTTATAAATATTATGTCATTTTTGTTGATGATCATTTCCGATTCACATGGCTCTATCCTTTGAAATTTAAATTAGATTTTTACCACATTTTTCTTCAATTTCAAAACTTTGTGGAAAATTAGTTTTAAGTTAAAATGAAAGTATTTCAAAGTGATGGAGGCATTGAATTTACCAATCATATTTTTCAAGATCATTTAATAAACTGTGGCATTCGTCATCCAATGTCTTGTCCTTATACACCGACCCAAAACGGCCGTGCCGAGCACAAACATTGCCATATAACTGAAACTGGTTTAGCGATGCTCTTTCACTCACAGGTCCCTCTGAAATTTGGGTTGATGCCTTTAGCATGGTTGCTTTCATCGTTAATCGGTTGCCAACGCCTACTCTTGATGGCCTGTCCACATTTGAGCTTCTATATGGTAAGCCTCCCATTTATTCCAATTTTCATCCTTTTGGCTGCCTTGTATTTCCATACTTACGAGATTATACTTCTCACAAATTATCTCCTCACAATCGTCCCTATGTTTTTCTTGGCTATAGTATATATGTCTCATAATGGCTTTTGTTGTCTTGACCGTTCCACTAATCACGTCTTTATTTCCAATCATGCTATTTTTTATGAACTTAATTACCCTTTTGAGGGAATTCCTTATTCTGGGCCCTTGCCTAACTCTCCCGTTAGTGCATTTCTTGAGCCCGTTACCATCCAAGCAGCCTCATTACCGACTCAACCAGATCTCGTACCACGTCCGTGTGGTTCTTGCTTAACTGACCTGGTTTTGTGCCTCTTTCTATTTTGCAGGCCCCCAATGCTGAGCCCACTATCCCTTCGGTGCCTGATCCTTCACATAACTCAACTCTCTTGCCCACTGGCATAAATCCTGTCACTGAAGTATCCTCATCCTCAGGCCGTCCTCCTCTAATTGGCACTCATTTGGTGCAGACTCAGGCTAAATCAGGAATTTTCAAGCCTGCCCACTAATCCCATGTGTCCACCGTTCCTCACTCCGACCTACTCCAATCTCTTCTCACCATGTGTGAGCCCAAAAACTTCAAGTCCACTGCTAAAATTCTCGATTGGATTGATGCCATGGATGAAGAAATTCGAGCCCTTCACTAGAATCATACATGGTATCTGGTACCTAAACAGCCCAACAAAAATTGTATGCTCCAAATGGGTTTTCTGCATCAAATATCTATTCGATGGCACTGTGGATCGTCTTAAAACACGTCTTGTTGCAAAGGGCTAGACACAACACCCAAGCCTTGACTTCACTGATACTTTTATCCCTATTGTCAAGGCTTCCACAGTCAAAGTTGTTTTATCCCTGGCTGTATCTAATAATTGGTCTCTCTGGCTACTTGACGTCAAAATGCATTTCTTAATAGTCTTTTGCAGGAAGAGGTTTATAAGGATCAACTGCCTAGCTATGTTGATTCTAAATACCCCGCACATGTTTGTCAGCTTCGCCAGGCTCTCTATAGTCTCAAGCAAGCTCCACGAGCTTGGTTCCATCGCTTTAGCTCTTTTCTCTTGGCTGTTGGTTTTAGTTGTATTCGTGCTAACTCATCTTTATTTGTTCTCTCCAAAGGTGATGACTTAATCTATTTATTACTCTATGTTGACAACATTGTCGTGACTAGCAACAATTTGGCACTCCTTGATGGATTTATTGGCAAGCTGACTCGTGAATTTGCTTCCAAGGACCTTGGATCTTTGAACTATTGTTTGGGCTAGGAAGCCAATTTCACTTCTACTGGTCTTTTTCTTAGCCAAGACAAGTAAGCCCATGAGATCCTATAGCGTGCACAGTTAGTTGACTCCAAACCAGTAGGTACTCCCATGGTGGTCACTCAGCATCTTTCTATGGTTGGCCCAGATTTTGATGATCCATTCCTCTACCGATCTCTTGTAGGTGCCCTTCAATATCTCACAATCAATCGTCCGGATATTGCTTATGCTGTAAGTGCTGTCAACCAATTCATGCATAAGCCGTCCATTTCCCATTTTTAGGCTGTTAAAAGGATACTACACTATGCTAAGGGGACTCTTCGGTTTGGTTTATCTTTCACTCCATCTTCTTCTAGAGAACTCCTTACTTATTCAGATGCCGATTGGGCTGGGTGTCCCAATACATACTGCTCAATTTCTAGTTATGTCGTTTATTTCAATGGTAATCTGGTGTCTTGAAGTTCTAAGAAGCAACCAACGATTTCCCGCTCCAGCTGTGAATCTGAATATCAGGTATTGGCCATCATTGCCACTAACGTTGAGTGGCTGCAACATCTTCTTCGAGATCTTCATGTGTCTCCTCCATCTCCTCCAGTCATGCTTTGTGATAATCAGAGTTCCATTTTTCTTGCTGTCAATCCAATCTCTCATAAGCGTTCTAAGCATATTGATTTGGATTATCATTTTGTGAGAGAATTGGTGGCCTCCAGAGAGCTCAAGATTCATTATGTCTCCACTCACTTACAAATTGCCGACATGTTCACCAAATGTCTCGGCTGACCTGCCTTCATATTTTTATGTTCCATGCATCGCATCTTTGATTCTGAGACACTAGGCTGGTGCATGGTTTTTTGTTTTTTTGGGGGGGGGGGGGGGGTGGTGTTATTACGGTTATAGAAGGATCCTCAAATCATACTACCAATAATGTTGTATCTCTTATCAAAACCCAATCCCATGATTCTCGGCAATCCCTTGATTATAGACAATAGCTATAGATGGATATGTTAACTTTGTATCTTGCGGTGGTTTTTCGATATACGAGCACCACCAGTAAACATGCGGTGGTTTTTCGCATCTTATCACAAGACTTCTTCAGTTTCTTTCCATTTATTCCGCTTCCAAGCACCAGCTTTCGTTCACGTTGCCCATCTAGAGACTCTACAGCGTTGTCCTTGTGCGCACCAACGCCGCTGCCACACAGCCCCCATCTCGCAGCAGCAGCAGCCCGAAAGGAAACCACCTCACGTGCCGAGATCACCGCTTCACGACGGAAGCCACTAGCCACTGCCCAGCCCCAAGTGAAACCGGCAACCCCTTTGACTCCATTTCATAAACCGCAGCCACCCTCAAACAAGGCAACAAACCACCGATTTCACTGCTGCCCTCCACGTCCAGGAAGACCACGGTAACAACTAGCAGCCACTCCATGTGATGTCCAGAAGCCCACGTCTCCTTCTTTAGCCACCACGTCTCAACCCCCTTTCCTCTGTTCAGCCACCGTGCAAACGCCAAACAGAAACCAAGAACCCAACAGCCCCTGTTTTTAGCAACAGAAACAGAGCAACCACAAGTCCATCACAACTCCTCACGTCAAGCACGGCCAAGGAAGCAAGACGCTGTCGTCACCTCCGCAGAAGGTGCCGCCGAGCACTGCAAATCACCCTAGTTGTTTCTCCTCTCGGTAAGCATACAACCTCTTCTCCGTTTCTCTCCCTCAAGCCGTGTTATCTCGATCTCATCTCTCTCCGTTCTCTCTCTCTCTCTCTCTCTCTCTCTCTCTCTCTCGTTCAACCACTCAGATCAGTTGTGTGCTCCGCTCGGTGTCCCCAGCCGTGCCGCCGCGATACTCTCTCGGCAACCAGCCAGTCGCTTGGTCACTTTTGCAGCTTTGGGTAAGTTGCTGTCACTTAACTCTCTGGCTTTAGGAATGATTTTATTACTTTGAGTTTGCTGTGATTGCTGTGAGGCTTACATGCAAGTGTTAATAAAGTACGGTCTTGCCCTTAAGTTCGACTATTGGCAAGTCTGATGCTTTCGGATTGGGTTAAGAGAATAACTTTCACACAGCTCCATGCCCTCCATCCAATATACCTCAAATAACAGACTCGAATAATAGCATGCCACGTAGAGCCCACAAAGTCCCAACCTTTCGCTGCGTTTCAGAGGAACAGGAGAAAATTTTCGAAGCTCGGTTTCTTCCCCTCGCCTCTCTCTCTCGACCGAAACCCTTCGGGATTCATCAAGCCACCGAAATCCTAATCTCAGGCCACCGTAATCCCCCTTGAGCTCCTCTCTCTTTCTCTCTCTTCTCTAAACTCATGGCTTGAAGCTAATCCAACTTAGCTCACAAAAGGACACCACATATCGGAATCTTGAAGATATAGCCAACAAATTCTTGATAGATTTTGATTTGAACTCTTTTTTGTTCTTACAGACACAGGGAAAAAAAAAAAAAATCTCTCTACTTTACTTTACATGAGAGCTGGTCTCCAGAAACTATTCATAGGTCTTGTACTACTTTCTTCGCTGCATGAGTTGATCTTATCTGATTATAAATTAATTGGCAGCATTATTGCAAGTAATCCTACGGAAATGAAAGTAGGACCTTTATTACAGAGAGGGTGGCAGAATAATTCAGAGACTTTTTCTGCATCTAGAAAAAACACTCATTTTATTACAACTACTGCCTACCGGAAGCAAAAAATGGGTTTTGGTTTTCTACTACCATAGACATTGGTTATAATACAAAAGGAGGCATGAGAAATCTTTCGGATGAACATCGTCAGAAACATTTCCTCTGAGCAATGGAAGGAATGCATACCATGTCTGGTCTGAACGAGGAAGAATGAGCAGCAATGGGTTGTACCGGTCCGGAAGAATGGGCAGCAGTGGGCTGCGCCGGTCTGGTCTGGAGCTACACGAAGAGGTGCCGGAGGTCGTACGGCGAAGTGGGTTGCGCCGGTTTCTTGTCTATGGTCGTCCGGCGAAGTGGCAAGGCCTCTGGGCGAATTTTTCCTCTTGTTCTGATGGGTTTTCAGGGTTAATTGGATTCCACTATGGTGTGGTGCGCGCAGTGCATAATGGATAAATGAATTCCTCTGATGTGTCAAGATTTTATTGGCTTCCGATAATCTCCGTATAGTGGATGACCTGTTCCAAATAGAACTGTTGGGTTAAGACTGCGATTGGCTAGTCTCAACACTTCTCTGCTATTTATTATTTTATTATTATTTTTTATCTATTTTTATTATTATTTATTAATTTTCATATACTTTTTATTATTATTTATTATTTTATTATTAATTTTCACCTATTTTTTATTAATATACATAATTTTTTTTAACAATTCTCAACATTCAAGCCCACCCTAAATCTAGTATAATGGTGTTTTGATCTTATGATGGGCATAACTCTGGTTGGGCTTACTTTTATGTTAGGGCTGGATTTTATTTCAAAAGCTTGTTATAATGTTTTAAGGTGTACTAGGCTTGTATTGTTAAGTTGGTATTTTAGTATACCAATGAATTTAACGGAATATTTATTAAATGATATTGAGAAATTTAGAAAGTGATAGTGTTTTTAGAGTTAAGAGAATTTTAGACTTTGAAGAATTAAGTAAATACGAGTTATATGTTCATTTGGGTATTTATTCAAGTTAAATAACTTCAATTATGTGTTCTGCATATGCATAAAATCTATATAAAAGAAACTATTTTTTTCATGATTTGTGTAGACATGAAGTAATTTTGTGCATTATGTTTTATGAACTATGCAAAAAGAGTGAATATGAAATTTATGAAAATTTGTGCATGTGATACGAAGATGTTCTTAATATGTTTTTGAATACATTGTTTTGATATGATGTGGCATCTGAAAAACCTTTGGCATGACTTTCTAATTATGTTCTGACTCTGATTCTGGTTCTGATGTGGTGATTATGATTCTGTGTTACTCTAATATATGGAATTGTCATGGAATATAATAGTGATCTCTGCCCTGTCACGAGATATAATGGTGGTCTCTATTTTGAGTGCAATTGCTTTGGTAACATGGTGATTTATGTTCTGCGTGACTATCCACAGAATGCATAACCCTACCACAAGGGTTTAACATGGTCTCTTTTTTGATATGATACTCTAATATGATAAGATGAAAATGTTCAGTTATGTTGTGCCAAATAAATCCTTGAATATGAACAGCTGGTTTTTGAATATGGACATTTTGAAATGTCGCTATGATATTTTGATAACATGTATTTTGAGATTTGCTTATTGAAACTAAAATGTTTTGTTTCTGCGTTTCTAAACTCTTTGAAAATGCTCATGTTTACATACAAGTATATATTCTCTGCTTACTGAGTTGTCGATAATGAAACACCCATCAAGTAGCATCATTTCTACAAATTCATCTGAGGTCTTGCTAAGGCATTCTACATAGTAATTATGAGCTATTACTTCCAAGTCTTTAAAGGCCTTGATGTACGTTTCTACACGTTGTCCCGTTCTTTCAAGCATTTTTTGTAGATAGCGTAATTTATGCTCTTACATAAACCCTCAGCCAACCTTGTCTTGGTCGTTGTAAGGATCGATGGCAAGTAGCACAGGCTCGTAAGCCTTCTCTTCTATGTTATGTAACTTTTCATTAGGCCTGTTCATCTGGGTTCCAATCCGGAAATCTGGGTATACCCAAACCGAAATCCGGATTTCAAATCCGGGCCGGAACCTGGACCGGTTTAACCCGGGTCAAAAACGGGCCGAAACCCAGACGAATCCGGGTTTTTCAAAACCTGAATTTCGGGTTCCAGATTGAACCCGGGGGTTTTTTTTTTTTATTTTTTATTTTTAACAAAAGGCTTGATGTCTCGTGCATTTGGGACTAATAGAGACAAGACTAATCTAGCTAGGCTGTTAGATTTGTCCATGCCTTTTTCAATGGACTTGAATAATTCACCTAATCAATGACCATTTGTTTGATCCCTCTCATCCTTTAATTTAATTTCATTAAAAAAGGTAGTATTTATAACATAAATGAAGTTAGGCTAGTTAGCTGCTTGCATGTAAGGTAGTATTCATTTATGCAAGTATGCATGCATTACAATACAATTCACTACATATTATATTATTTGTTATTTATATATTACATTACGAAATACTAAATTACAATATATGAATTACAAAATCAGTGATTTAATTTTCACACCAAATAGCAACTTCTAAGTGATTGGCCTGAAAGTGATCCTGTAAAAAATAAAATAGAATGAAATGAGCAATTTACTATGTTGATAGCAAATTCAACAGTAATAGATGTTTTCTGGCTGGAGGAAAAGTGTAAGAGAGTGGCAAGACTGCCAAGACCGACTACTCAAGGCCTCAGAAACTTCCAAGAACTATACATCCCACTGAGTGCCATAAAGGAAGTATATGAATGAGTTGCATCACAAGATCAGGAATTACCACACAGAAAAAAAAAAATACAAATACTACTAGAAAGACAAAGTTAGAACAAGTACTTATTTATGTTTTTTTCGTACATTTCATCTGACTACTAGAAAGGAAATTTCTGCCTCAATGATCATCGTGACTTTGGAGAAAAGGGATCATGTGAAACCAAACATTCAACATGGATGTAACATCTCATAAAAGGATCTTAATTTTGCCAAGCACTCTATGCTAAACCCGATTGGAATATGATGTCAAGCATAGCTAAAAGATTGCAATTTACACATTGTATTCAAAGAATCCTTTTAGTATCAATATATTTCTTAGATCAACTCTTGTTTCTTGACTTAAAATCCAATTCAAATATTAATAAAGGTGGTACCGTCAGAGACGGATAAAATTGTAATATATTACATTTTCTAATTTTCATCACATAAACTCCTTTATTGGACACAACATAACAAGTCTAGCATAGGCATGAAACATCTCACGAATGCCTATAATTTTGTGATGGTGCAGCCCCAGTAAGCATTTTGTGAGATACCGCCCAAATAGTGAATAATCAGGTATGTCCAAAAAAAGAAAGAGAAGAAACATAATTTCTAAGGTTAAAGGTTTTTCAACATATTATTAAGATATATTCACCAAATCATGTCGACAGAAGGGGGTTTAAGTGTAGACAATCTATTGAATCCCCTCGTTTACAAGGAAAAAAAGTGCTAGAATTTTTAAAAAGAGATCGCTGTGCAAAACTAGATGTCAGTGTGATACCCCATTTTTACGTGTATTTTCACTGAAGGAATATTTTAATTTAATTAAAAAAATAGTTCTTTTATTCTAAATAATCGGATTTTAATTGGATTTTAATTGCTATTGAGTTTAAATTGTTGTTTAATTTATTTTAGCTAGTCTTTGAATTTAAAATTAAGTAGTTAGTTTTTATTAGTTATTTATTATATTTTAGCTTTACGTTGTGTTTAAAATATTTTCTTGGTTTTATTGTTTTTAAAGTTGTTTTCGTTAGATCAGTTATTGGACTCCAGAGGTGAGGATTGGACCTCATTTCTCTTCCCCCATCTTTTCTTTTTCTCTTTTCCTCTTTTTCCTTTCACTTTCTTCTCTTTTTCTTTCTTTTTTCTTTCTTTCTCCTGCTATTTTTTCCCCCGTGCGAATTCTCTCTCTCTCTCCTCTCCCTCACATCGTTTGGCCAACCACCCAGACCCGCCATGAGCCACACCACCACCACCAATCTCTTCCCCTCCCTCCGGTGAACCAACCCACAAATTTCCACCGCCAACGGAGCCACCGTTTAGCCGGAATAGCTCCTCCAAGCCAAACGGCTTTTGCTTCGATTTGACGCCGTCGCTCCACCTTCGGCCACCACCTCTTCACCACTTCATCACCGACTCCTTGCCGTCCGGAACAGTTCCCACGAGCTAGTTTCCGATTTGGATGTTTAAGCTCTTCTATCGCCGTTTTCGCCGCCACCCACGGCCAACCTTCACTTCCACTAGCTTCATAAACACCTATAAGCCATTCCCTATCAATCATGAGCCTTTGTTTGTCCCCGTTCAAACGTGGGTATTTTACAACCCACAGCCACAGTGAATTTACACTGTTACGTTGCTTTCACTTCGCCGTTTGCGTTTCGCCGTTTGCCCCTCGTCAATCCTTCGAAAATTATCATATAGCGCTGTAAGTATTTTTCAAACTTCATTTCAGATTTAAATATATTATTACTTTTACAATAATTATTTATGACTAGTTGGTTATTCCGGACTGAGTCCGAGGAGTCGGGGGGTCGGATGGATTTGAGGACGGAGTTGCTTGTTTGGTTGTTTAGATGTTTGGAAATTGTTGGTTAATTGGTATCGTATCATTTGCATTGCATTGTGCATGCATATGCATGTGTTAAATATTGAAAACTGGGTTTTCAAGTGAGAAATGTTTTATTGGTATATGTGAACGATTGGATTGATTGGTTTGAGTCAGAGGCATGCGTAGAGATGGTGGTGAGCAGGGATGGTGGTAGAGTCCCGCCTGTGATTCCCGCCTACGGTGTATGCGGCGTAGGGATGGTGGTAAGCAGGGATGGTGGTAGAGTCCCGCCTGTGATTCCCGCCAACGGTGCATGCGTAGGGATGGTGGTGAGTAGGGATGGTGGTAGAGTCCCGCCTGCGATTCCCTCCTACAATGCTCTAATGGTTTGGTTAATGGGCAATTTTCTGGAAAAATGGCGAGACTAGTTTTTGGGCCATTATCTGAGATAATGGCGAGGATATGTTTAAAGGAAATATTTTGGGCCAAATGGGATTTTGGCATGCGTGGTAAAAATGTGGATTTTTGGGACATGTGCATTGGGCATACTTTCATGCATATTGTTGTGGCTTTAATATATTTTTATCTTGTGGCGTTTGGAATATTACTTACCTGCGGCACCATTTTTGGTACCGTAGATTTTGATACAGGGATAGAGGAGGAGGAGGCTGAGCTCGAGGAGGCGGCTCCGCCGGAGAATTGATTTGGAGTGCTTATTTATGTATAATATTTGTAGTTGTTTTAATGACATGTATTTGGATTTAAGATAGTGTTGAACTTGTAATATTTTATTTACGCGTGTTTTAAACTGCTTTGTAATTAAATAAAAATTCTGGTACTTAGTTATATGACTCTATTATCCGCTGCGTTATTTTTTATTTGTACACATATTGCATGTACACACACACTTGGCACTTGGTGATGGGATGTGTGACCCGTGTTGTCATCATCCCGACGTTTCGATTTTCACGTGGCCGTATGTGGGAGTTGGGGGCATCACAGATGGTATCAGAGCAGTTCGGCTCTGGGTAAAACCATATGTCCCATAGGTGGAGTATCAGAAAGTTTTAAAAGCTTGAGTTAAAATTATTTTATTTATTTAAGTTGAATTTTTTTTTCTTTAACTTGATTCGATTTTATTTGATTTGAATTTATTTTATTTAATTCCATTTGATTTGGTTTGGTTTGATTTGATGTCATTTGAATTGAAAGTATGTTGTTTTATTTGTTTTAGTTATTTCAATGTATGTTATTTTATTTATTTTGTTTTAAGTTGTTTTGATTTGTTTTGTTCGGAGTTGAAAGTGGGGTTAAGGGCTACTCTATGGCAGGAAGGCGTTATAATCAAAAATACTATTATTAGGCATGAACGTTTAGTGTGGTAGGCCTGAATTCTTAGTGATGTGGTTTGTTTTTTTTATGATGTTGAGGTCTGAAGGGAATGTCATGGTTTAGGCGATCTTTGTAAAGTAGGAACTCACGTCGCAATGAGGAGGGGAATTGGCTTTAAGTCGCTTAAGATGATTGAGGTCTTAGGTTTTTTAAAAGTTTATGTAATGAGGCTATAGCATATGAGAGTGTAGGTTCAACGGACTTTAAGGATTGGTTTAAGAGAATTTTATCTAAGGTTTGAGGCCTTATAGATTTTAGGAAATAAGATGTTGGTAATTAAGGTGTTAGGTTCGACAAACTTTGGGGAAAATAATTAAATTTCAAGTTTTAAATTTCGCTGATTCGGATGAGCACTTTGGTGGCAATTGGGGCTTTAAAATTTACAAGTTTTTAAGGTGAATGTTTTGGATTAAAGCCATCAATCTTGAGGATTTCAGAAAATGATTTATTATCCGTTAATGTTTTAGATTTTAAAAGCTTTGGGAGTCGATTGTTCTATTATGGGGTGTAAGTTCATCGATCTTAGAAATTCCAGGAATTATTCTTATTTGATTTAAGATTTTAGAATTGCAGAGTTGAATGACCAATTTATAATAAGAGTTGAGTTCTTAGTTTTATAGACTTGGTGTGCTAGCTTGATCTACTCTGGAGATTGATTAGTTTGCAACCATTAAAATGGGGTTGATCAGAGTTAAGTTATTGATATGAAAATTTTTTTGGAGTACATTTCTTTGAGAATGGAAGGTAATGATCTAGCTCATATACTTCTTTGAGGATTGTAGATATCGACTTAGTTCAGAAAATGATTATTGTTAACTCGAGGTTGTAGTAATAGATTTTAGGAAATGATTTTTATTCATTCAGAAGAAATAGATCCATCGAGGTGTTGGAAACAATAGTTTATTTGTTGGTATTGAATTCGATTGAAGTTGAGGCTTTATGTTCTGGAAACTTTTGGGAACAGATTATTAGCAGATTTAAGGTCATTTTCAGTACAAAATTTTAAGTGATAGCCGTTTGCTGATTTTAAGGGTATAAGTTGAGCAGATTTAGGAATGATCCATGTTGAATTGCGGATATAAGTCTAGGTGATGGAAATAGTAGTAATGGATCACTTGTACGTTGGAATGATTATTGATTTTGGCTAAGGATGCATGAGATCGACACATGATAGTGGTGAGTCGATTGGAGTGTTCAGTCGAAGTGTGTTATTCAATGGAATGTTGGTTGGCAATAATTGTTATGATTACTTTAAGGAATTAGTTGTGAATTGAGGTTGCATAGGAATTTAAATTTCTGGAGGCTACACTCTACTTTGGAGATCAATCATCCAATTGGAAGAATTATGAACATTGTTATTAATTTGGAAAGATATTGTTAGATTGCCATGTGTGATGTATGATAAAATCTTGGAAGTTGAAACTTAGGCATCAACAGTGGGTAGCATAACCATATATATGAAGTAATAAAGTATTAGGATCCCTGAGTGTTGTGCAATAGTTTTTGATAGATTAAAGATTTAAATAGTATGGCCCGTCTTAAGGTTTAATTATGATGTGCGATTGAAGGAATTAGAAGTTTTAATACTAGAGCATTTGAGAGTACAAGCAGGTGGGTTAGTTACTTAGAGTTTCGATTATGTCTTGGTGTGGTCAATGGTAGTTTATAGTGAGTTTATTCTTTGCTAGATTAGATGATATTCAGAATGTAGGTAATAAGCTTGAAAGTGTGGGTTGTCAGGTAGAAGTTATAGGCGTCCTTGTCGGTTGGCCGAGAAGGACTTGAGGCTTTTCTTATATGTCCCTTATCTTTACAAGAGACGTGTATTTTGGGATGATGTTACGTGTTTTGAATTTGGGTTGTTGATGTTGAGTGGTATTGATTTCTGTCATCAATTAAGGGATGTATTTTTGCGGAATGTTGATTTGATTAAGGTAGCAAGAGCCAAATGAGGAGAGTGATAATTCGTAATTTTAGAAGGTATATTATTTTCTATCAAAATGTGGTAAAGGATTTTCTTGCTTCCAGGTGTTGAGTTAGCTTGTACTCAAGGGTGTTAATTTATGAGGACATAGTCTTTTTGCATTTTGGCGAGTTATTAGAGTGTGCACGGAAGCATATTTTTTTGGAGATAATTATGTATTTAAATTTTGTGCTGATTTTGAGTAATTTGTGAAGACTCGAAATTTCGAGAAAGTACTGTAATTGGAGAGTAATATTTTGGTTAGGCAAATTATGCTTATTGATAGTTAACTTAAGAAGTGGCTATTAGGTTACCAACGTGTAGTATACAATGAAGGTTGGAGGTTATAGCACAGGAGTTGATTGAGGTTAATACAATTCATTCTAAGAAGTAATAATTGTTAGAATTTACTTGGGTGCGGTTTTGAAATTCTTGAGGATATGGTGATTTCGGTTTACGTGGCCGCTTTAAGAGTTCTAGACGTGATGTGTCGCTGGGAGACTAGTATGAATATGATGGAATTGCTTATAGGAATATATTTGGGGAGAACTTTATTCATACTTGTGTGGAAATGGTTGATGGTATGATTTTCTCAAGTATACTCTGAGTTGTATATTGTATCATGCTTGGCCCTGATGTTTGATCTCACAAATTTCGAGGACGAAATTCATTTTAAGGAGGGGAGGATGTGATACCCCGTTTTTACGTGTATTTTCATTGAAGGAATATTTTAATTTAATTTAATTAAAATAATAGTTTTTTTATTTTAAATAATCAAATTTTAATTGCTGTTGAGTTTAAATTGCTGTTTAATTTATTTTAGCTAGTCTTTTGATTTAAAATTAAGTAGTTAGTTTTTATTAGTTATTTATTATATTTTAGCTTTACGTTGTGTTTAAAATATTTTCTTGGTTTTATTGTTTTTAAAGTTGTTTTCGTTGGATCAGTTATTGGACTCCAGAGGTGAGGATTGGACCTCATTTCTCTTCCCCCATCTTTTCTTTTTCTCTTTTCCTCACGTCGTTTGGCCAACCACCCAGACCTGCCATGAGCCACACCACCACCACCAATCTCTTCCCCTCCCTCCAGTGAACCAACCCACAAATTTCCACCGCCAACGGAGCCACCGTTTAGCCGGAATAGCTCCTCCAAGCCGAACGACTTTTGCTCCGATTTGCCGCCGTCGCTCCACATTCGGCTACTACCTCTTCACCACTTCATTACCGACTCCTTGCCATCCTAACCCACCCATTTCCGGCCTCGATCCGTCGCCGAAACAGTTCCCACGAGCTAGTTTCCGATTTGGGTGTTTAAGCTCTTCTATCGCTGTTTTCGCCGCCACCCACGGCTAACCTTCACTTCTACTAGCTTCATAAACACCTATAAGTTATTCCTATCAATCCAACGCCTTGGTTTGTCCCCGTTCAAAAGTGGGTATTTTACAACCCACGGCCACAGTGAATTTGCACTATTATGTTGCTTTCGCTTCGCCGTTTGCCGCTCGCCAATCCTTTGAAAATTATCATATAGCGCTGTAAGTATTTTCTAAACTTTATTTTAGATTTAAATATATTATTTCTTTTACAATAATTATTTATGACTAGTTGGTTATTCTGGGCTGAGTCCGAGGAGTCGGGGGTCGGATGGATTTGAGGACGGAGTTGCTTGTTTGGTTGTTTGGATGTTTGGAAATTGTTGGTTGATTGGTATCGTACCATTTGCATTGCATTGTGCACGCATATGCATGTGTTAAATATTGAAAACTGGGTTTTCAGGCGAGAAATGTTTTATTGGTATATGTGAACGATTGGATTGATTGGTTTGAGTTAGAGGCACGTGTAGGGATGGTGTTGAGCAGGGATGGTGGTAGAGTCCCGCCTGCGATTCCCCCCTACGGTGCACGCGGCGTAGGGATGGTGGTAGAGTCCCGCCTACGGTGCATGCGTAGGGATGGTGGTGAGCAGGGATGGTGTTAGAGTTCTGCCTGCGATTCCCACCTACAGTGCTATGATGGTTTGGTTAATGGGTCATTTTCTGGAAAAATGGCGAGACTGATTTTTGAGCCATTATCTGGGATAATGGCGAGGATATGTTTAAAGGAAATATTTTGGGCCAAATGGGATTTTGGCGTGTGTGGTAAAAATATGAATTTTTGGGACATGTGCATACTTTCATGCATATTGTTGTGGCTTTAATATATTTTTATCTTGTGGCGTTTAGAATATTACTTACCTGCGGCACCATTTTTTGGTACCGTAGATTTTGATGCTGAGAAAGAGGAGGAGGAGGTTGAGCCCGAGGAGGCAGCTCCGCCGGAGAATTGATTTGGAGTGCTTATCTATATATAATTTTTGTAGTTATTTTAATGACATGTATTTGGATTTGAGATTATGTTGAATTTGTAATATTTTATTTACGCGTGTTTTAAACTGCTTTGTAATTAAACAAAAATTCTGGTACTTAGTTATATGACTCTATTATCCGCTGTGTTATTTTTTATTTGTTCACATATTGCATGTATACACACACTTGGCACTTGGCGATGGGATGTGTGACCCGTGTTGTCATCATCCCGACGTCTCGATTTCCACGTGGCCGTACGTGAGAGTTGGGGGCGTCATAGTCAGAATCAACACCTAAAGCAATACCAATATAAACCACTCCAACCATCCCTTATAGACTTTTACGCCATAAGTGCATTATGAATAAACAGGTCTATTCCAAATATTTGTACACCGCTTTGGTCCCAATGCCCTTCAATATTTTACCTCCATCAACCAACCGTATGTTCAGCTCCCAACTCCTAATTTCTGCCATATTGATATCTACCCCCATCACTATCCAGAAAACAAAATAAAAATCTAGTTCATGGATAAACAAAGAAAACCTTAATGCTTCAGAGCATTTATTTCATTGTTGATTTACAAGAGAACCAGGAACAATGTAACAGAACTAAAAACTTTTTATTAGCAACAGGTGTTCAGAACAAAGTCCCCACTAATCCTAGGGGATAACAAAACTAATATAAAACAAAACAAGATAAAACCATCCAAATGAATTCAAGGAACAGCATTGCACTAGTACAAGTTGGACTACCCATCATAGTTCATCTTGTCGCTTGCTTAATCTCCACTCAAAGCATAGGGCAAAACCAGATTAACATACACATAAAAACATTACAGAGAGAACCAACGTACTCATAAAAACATTACAGATCTAACCCATAAAAATACTCCTCAAACAAACCCAAAATCAACAAAGAGAGAAAAAAACAAACAAAGAAAATAATACATACCCGTGGATGAAAATGACGGCACGAGGATGAAAACAAAGACGACGGCAGAGGAGGCTAGGGTTTCGACTTGAGACAAAGAGAGAGAAGAGACAGTGAGACGAGGACGAAGACGGAGCCACAAAACAGAGATGACGGCATGACGCTTTGATCGGTAGTAAGCTAGGTTTCGGCAAGAGAGTGAGAGAGATGAAGCAGAGGGGGGACGGAAGCTTGAAGCAATGAAAACCTAACGAAAGGTTGAAAATTAAAACTCATTTTTATATAAACCCGGGTACCGGATTTTAAAAGCGGTACCCGGGTTAGACAACCCGTATCTGGTCTAGACAGATAGAGATTTTGTAATATGGGTTTCGGCCTGGATTAAATCCGGAACCGAAATCCGGTTATCCAGATTCCGGACCAAAATCCGGCCTGGTTGAACAGTCCTACTTTTCATGCACTTTATATATACAACGGTCTTTAGCAATTGGAGCCAAGCCATCAAGCTTTTTCTCAATTGCCTTGGTACTATAAGTGTTGTCAATATCCCAGACCATATTGTAGAGAAGTAATACGGTCTCTGCATGTTCCTAATGGAAAGTATGCAAATTCTCACGGATTATAATAAAATTATTCTATTATCAAATTAGTATGTAAAACATACCATTTATATTACTTAAATGATATTATTTTATTTGTAAGATTAAGATTTTAAAATTTTTCTTCTAATTTAAATTATATCATATAAGAACTTTATTAAATATGCTTTTTACACTGACTTATAAATAAAAAAATTTATTTAACAAATATGATAGAAAAATACAAGCATTTTAATTATTACTACGAATAGAGAGAGCATGCCTAATATTCTAGAGAAATGGTACAAATCTCAGCTCCAAGTATTTGCATGTACTTTTAATTTTTACAAAATTGATATATGAATTTGGTGAAACTTTCCAATAAATACCTCAGTCAGTTTTTCCAATATAGCAAATTAACAAGATGCCACGTATCAGTTTCTGATTTAATGAAAGACAAAATTAGGATCTTTAGTTTTGGATATAAATTTTTATGCCCATGTTTTTGAACGGTTACTTAACATACCGCTCTCCATTAATAAAGTCATTTTTAAATTTTTAGAAAATCGGTGTGCTACTAAACTTGAATTTAAAACTTTTCTTCTAATAAAGCACGAGATATAATACTTAAATTCTAAAGGAGAGTCTCATATGCTTAGTGTATGTTTGGGATTGCGGTGGAAAATATAGCTTATAATTTTAGGACTTATAACTTATAACTTAAATAACAAGCTCTACTATTAAAAAGTCATTTACTGTTTGGTAACCATGTCACTAAAGTACTTTTAAAGTTAATTATATTAATTTTTTTTAAATATACAGTTATCTGCAGGAGCTTTTAGATAAAAGCTTCAATTTGGTGGTTTTTAAAAAAGTAGATTTTCAACTTTTTTAGATGATTAAAGCACTCTTTATAAATTTACCAAACATATTATTTTTTCTTTAAAAGAGCTTTTAAATAATTAAAAGCACTTTTTAAACTTTCAAACTCAATCCCAAATAGGCTCTTATTAAAATAACTTATGAAACTTTACATCATAAAACTGAACATGACATAAACTATCTAGGCCTCTGCCTCGCCTCACTAGACCAAGTCCTATCCTGCAGTCTTATCCTCATAAATGTCATCACCTATAGTGGTTTAAAATTATAAAAAAATGAGTTGAATATTCAATAAGCAACACATCATACAGTAAACATAATAAATATAAGTTTATGCATACTCATAAATACATACGTAGATAATATGAACATGAACTTATTTTTCACTTGTCATAGGTCGGTACCCATTGTTGACCCTTCTGAGTTAAGGTTAGCGAATCTAAGTAGATTTTGATTTCACCCGTAGCCGTAGGTTGTAGAATCCATACATAAGGAATACACATTGGGTGCACTACCAACATATACAACCTGGCAATGCAATGTGCTCATAATATATAGAACTGTCTTCAGATCATAACATAGTTACATATCTTATCATTCATACTTGTCCTATCATAGATTTCAAGTGAATTTGCATTCTTTCATAAATTTCCGTGAAACATGTTTCCTCCCAAAAAATTATGATTTTTCATAAATATTTTAATGCAGAAATCTTTACATAAAACCATGCATGACTTTTTATAAATATTTTGATGCATAACTCTCACATAAAATCATGACTTTTCATAAATCTTTTAATGCATAACTTCTTTCATAAAATCGATCATGAATTTTCATAAATAATTTAATGCATAATTCTTCACGTAAAATCTTAGATTTTTTTTAAAATTTTATCATGACTTGGGTACGTAAAAAGGAGCTTCCAATAGAGGGTATATATGCATAATATTTTTATAAAAGACATGACGTTTACCATACGTATGTGTAAGGGTATGAGGGTATGATCATACTACTTATTTTGTAGTGTTGCTTCTTAAAATTTTTGACCAAAAATCAATCACGGTGTTGAACTGTGAGGCTTATCATTTGTTTTCCATATAACACGCGGAATACAGGCATTTATAGAGATATTTATAAAGAATCCATCGTGATTTATTGAGCAATTTTCTGTGTATGATAACTCTCATCACTAGTGTTTTTTATTTAATATATATTTTTTTCAGTGAAGCAGAAGAAGCAATCTGAAGCGGTACCTAAGGTGAATCATTGATCAGCAAGTCCGTTGTTGTATATTGAAAAGAAAAGCATCCTGAAACTGTAAGGCCACTTTTACCTTTATTCCTTTTTGCTTTCTTTTTATGTTAAAATCATATTATTTGAGATTGAACTCCATGCATGCATGGTAGAAATTTTGTGAAAAGTTCTAAGATCAAATGGCATATGGATTTTACAGTTTCAATATATAGTTATTTTTGTTATTACCGTTTCAGTACGTAGTTACTACATCTTTTTTCTTTTTATAATCTTTATTTTTTATTTACTTGTTCATTTCTTTTAAAGTGAAAGTAACCAATATTTTAAGAGCTAGCTTCGCAAAGAATTAATGGACCATAATCTAAATAACCGGACTCATTCCAATAGCAATATTAGAGTCTCCTTCAGTAGAGTAAAGTCAGCATCTTTTCCACGGTCTTTTCTCAAAGAGGCCAAAACCCCAAATCTTATTAAGGAAAGCTTGCTTCTTCGTTTTTTTTTTTTAACAAGAACTTTAATATGGTTCCGCTAAAGAAACTAATAATAATATGGTTTTGTTTACTCTGTTTTTTTATATATTCACAAGTCTTTTACTAGCTGCCTATATATAAAGCGCTATACATATTTAGAAGAGAAAAACGAAAGCAACATTCTGCAAAGGATTCGTTGCAACGTTCATAAATCTTGTTTAGGAAAGATTGTGTCGTTGGTGAGCTGTTTGGTCGGTGCTCTGCTTGTTTAGGAAAGTTGGTCCTGTTGAGTTATTTGCAAGAAGAGACGTAGGCAATAGAGGCATTCCAAAACAAAGCTGTAAATCTGTAGTACGTAGATACAAACAGTATAAAGCAAACCAAACTATCTACAAGGCTACGTGTCGAAAAAAAGGTCAGGACAACCCTCGCACGTAAGAGGGAGACCGGGAGAGTGAAAGCAAAATGTATTGCCAAGAGCACATATGTACGTAGCTAAGCATTTCCTTTCCTATAAACATGGATTATGTTGAATGGAAAGGAAGCATGAAAATGTATGATGTCATCTCATATCTCACAATATTTTTTGAGGTGATTGAGTGGCATTATTTAACCAATTTACTATAAGGCCAGAGAGAGTTTGATTCAATAATGAGGTCTGATTCACAGGGTTGGTAATATAAAGTCAATGCCAATTTCCAAAGTTGAAAATTCTACAAAAGTGTTTATACCATTGCCCAAGAATCAGGAGAGACTAAGCATAAAAGAGCTAGAAGAGCATCTTAAAACCCTCTTACTACCAGCTAATCCGGGGTTGGCTTTGGATGTACTATCTATGTTTAATTTCATTTTCTCCACATAACCGAAAAAGGTTTTCATACCTTAACAATCTGTTGTTTTTTTTTTAAACAGGAAGGCTAAGCCTCCATATATATATAGAAACTCACTTTTGGCTGAGAAACCATATGACAAGTGACATTACAACACAGAAAGGGAATATGACCTCCAGCTAAACCATTCTATTAGAGCACAAGGATAGGCCCTTTACAGTACATTTCGAAAATATGGAATGTTGAGTGTTGCTCTTTGGAGTCCCACATCGGTAGTGAGTGAAGAAGATGCAAGACTCATGAGTTATAAATAAGAGGCTTAGCCTCTTAGTTTAAGTGCACCAGTCAAATGCTTAGCTAGTAACTTTTGACTCTAGTTAAATTCCTCTATTGTCCATTTTTGTAAAATGGGAAGAGGTGTGAGTTAAACTTTTATTAGTGGAGAAAGCTTTGTGGTTGTGTTTGGGGTGAGGAGAAAAATTGTGTGATTGTAACAATTTTTTACATAGTGAATTTTCTTCTCTAGGTCTGGTGGTTTTTCTCCTGTTTTGGAGTTTCCACGTAAATTTATTGTGTTGTTATTATTTCTCTTTTTCTTGTTATTCCTACAAAGGGTAGATCTTAGGGGGGTTGAATTTGGGAGGTCCAAATTCTCAACAATTGGTATCAGAGCCACTAGGTTCTTTTCGTGGGGTGGAACTTTGGTGTGGTAGTGTGAATACATACAGTCTAAGGAGGTTTTGTCTAAGAGATTGGAAATTTTAAGTATGTCCATTGTGACCCTCCAATCTTTCCTGGGAACTGACTTAGTGAGGTAATATTCATTTCTACAGTAAATTCATCAAAGCAAATATCAGAAAGTATGCCTTCAAATCTTGTCAAATTTGAGGTGGAGAAATTTGATGGGAGAATAAATTTTGACTTGTGGCAAGTACAAGTCAAGGATGTCTTGATTCAATCAGGATTACATAAGGCAATGAAGGGCAGACCAACACCTGAAGTCAGCACTGGTACTAGTGTGACTAGTGAAAAGAGCAGATCTAAAATGAGCGATGAAGATTGGGAGGATCTGGATTTGAGAACAGTAAGTGCGATACGTCTGTGCTTGGCCAAAAATGTTCTTGTAAATGTGCATGGAATATCTACGGCAAAGGAGCTCTGGGAAAAACTTGAAGAGTTGTATCAGACAAAGGGCGTTTCAAATCGTATGTACCTGAAGGAGCAGTTTCATACACTGCGGATGAGTGAAGGTACAATTATTTCAGATCATTTAAGCGTTCTCAATGACATTGTCGCTGAGTTAGAAGCTATTGGAATTAAAATTGATGATGAGGATCAGGCCTTGAGACTCATCTGGTCTCTTCCACCTTCCTATGAGCACATGAAGCCTATTTTGATACATGGGAAGGAGAAAATAATTTTTTCAGAGGTTACCTGTAAAATCTTTTCTGAAGAGAGAAGACTGAGTAGTGGAAGTAATGTTCCACTTGAGAACTTAGTAATGGTAACAGCTGGAAATGGGAAGATGAAGAACTCCATGAAGAAGAAAGTAGTTTGCTTGAAGTGTGGACAATCTGGGCACGTCAAGAAAAATTGTCCAAGAGCAGGAACTGGTTCGGCAGGTGGCTCCAATTCAGTAAATGGAGATACTGGAAATCATGCTAATATTGTGTCTCTCTCCATAGAAGATTTTGATCTTTAAAAGGAGACATGTACATCCTCATGGCATGCCGCTAATTCTCAAAGTTGCCATGATAGAGGATGTGTTAATGTTAGCGGGTCCACAAGTTTGCACACAGGCATTGGTTTGACATTGATGCAGGGTGTGTGGTGAAAATTCATGTCGATGACTGATGAACTTCCAGGAAAGCCAAATGTGGAAGTTACACCATAATTTTCAGCAATGTTGTTTTCGACATGGGCCGAAGTGAAATGCTTGGAATTGATTTATTCTGAGTGGGTATGCTTTTATGGTGAAGCATGATAGCGGAAGCTATGAAGATCTTCATTGAAGTGGAGCTTGGCTGTGGGACCAGCCAAAATCGCAAGGTGGAGATTGTTGAGTGTTGCTCTTTGGAGTCCCACATTGGTAGTGAGTGAGGAAGAGGCAAGACTCATGAGTTATAAATAAGAGGCTTAATCTCTTAGTTTAAGTACACCAGTCAAATGTTTAGTTAGTATCTTTTGACTCTAGTTAAATTTCTCTATTGTCCATTTTTATAAAATAAGAAGAGGTGTGGAAGTAAATTGAATAACAATGTGGAAGTAAATTTCTCTTTGCTTAGAGCCTTAGACAGCTGTACGACAATGGCATGTTATTCCACACATCATTAGAAGACACCATAGTGACAAGGAATTCTCTAGAAATGTAATCATTTTTCTTCTCTTGATTTTCAGTTTGTGTCAATCACAGCGTCTTTCTTAACTTCCAGCTGATCGGCTATACCTATATAATTAAACTTATTTCTATAAGTCGTAATTTTAACTGATATTGCATTTAATTATAGGATGAAATTATGTACTCGAATTACAAGTCACGTGTGGTATTTAACCAACCAAACATTGAATGATTAAGAGAAATGCTTTAAACTCGGAGGGACTTTACAAAAGTAAACTCACAAAGTCACGATACTTGATCATATGTTAAGTTATATTGTAAAATGATTTTTATTATAATTTAGATCTAACATATCATATTAAACTATATCAGTTTGTAAGTTTATTTTTATAAAATCTTATTGTGACTAAAGGTTCTCCAACAAAACTAAAGTACTCACTAACGTATGAAACATCTAGCAAATTGCAAAAGCAACAAACTTCACGCTTACAGGAATTAATTTTGTCAAACACATAGCAGAGATAGCCTAAGAACATGAAAATATGGGAAGGAATAGCCATGAAAACAAACTTATGCTTAAATCAATTTTGACCTTAAAACATGAAAACATGGGAAGGAATGGCCATTCTGACCCGTTTATACAAAGCATAAACATTGTCATCATATTCCAAGTATACCAGTTAGTGAGCCCAACAAAAATAAAAAACAATATGGGTTCCCTCTAAACTACAAATTAAACGAGTTCAACTCAATCCAACTCAATCTCAATTTCAGCTAATAACTAAAGTATTTTAAAACACAAAACCACAAGAACCATTTGTCTATTCATAGAAAGAATCATAGACTCAAATCTACACATGCAAATTCACTTCTGCAAAAATAAGAGTCAGCAACGAAAAGTACATATAACAGTCCAACAAATGTTTGTGCATAGAGAGGCTAATACCTTATTAAAACCAAGCAAGCATTTGGGACTTGTGCAAACATAACCAATGGGGGCTGTCTCAGTCATAATACCTATGCGCCAATGATGCTATAAAGATCAATAATTTATCTGCCATGACACCACACATAACTGGGAGTGAGAGTAGTTGATCAAAGAACTAGAGTGGTCTCTTTCGGGGCCACAAGGGGCTCTACGGGTCTGAGTCAGGCCTTTCAGGCCTTCTGGGCACGATGAGATCCCCTGATGTCTAGTCTAGGCTGGTTCTCACGGGCCTCAGGCCCAGGACGAACCCCAACACTTATCGTAATCATGTGATAGTAATTTAAACTTGTGGTAACTTTCAGGTGTAGTTTGGGTAACAACTTTAATTAAAAAAAAAAATGAAAAAAAGGGGAAAAGGCTCCCATTTGGCCAAGGGAGAAAATCCAACCCATCGTCAGTAACAAGAAGATGAAAGGGGGATCCACCCCTCCTGCAAAACAAGGCGATAAAGTTGTGGTTTTATATGGTAAATTTGTAAAATCTACCTTTGGCCACATGAGGAGTAGCCCTTACTTTCCTCTATCTATTTTTCTTTTGAAAAATTATACTTATCATCCCTTACACTATATACTAACATGTGATTTGTCATTTTTATCTATCTGTTTAAATACAAATTAATATGTAAATATATATATATATATATATTTAAATAGACGAACAAAAATGATAAATCAGTACATGATATGTAGTGTATGAATGATAAATAGTATTTCTCCAATCTTTTTTCTTTGAGCATTTTCAATGTATATCACAGGCGATGATAGGGAGATGACGTGTTTTTATAATAATTTACATAGGTCTCAAAATGTGATATTCCATTTTGACGTGTATTTTTATTGAATGATTTTTTTAAAATTATTATAACTAATGGTTTCCTTGTTTTAAATTAAAGGTGATTTTTGCAGTATTATTTTATGATTTTTAAGTTGTGAAATTATTTTAACTTGTTTTCTTGATAGTAATTATTGTTTTGTATGTAAATTGTTCTTTAATTTAAATTAGTTATTTTTGGGCTTTAAAATTACTGTATTGTTGGATTTTATTATTTTATTTTATTTAATCACTACGTTTAAATTATTTTATTTAACTTGTCGTTTTAAAAATTATTTTCATTAGATCAATTTTGAGACCCTGAGTTGAAAAAGGTTGAATCTCAATTCTTTCATTTCCTTTTCCTTTTTTCCATTTTTTTTCCTCTTTTTTCTTTTCTCTTTTTCTTATTTCTTTTTCTACTTTTTCCTCCCATACTTCTCTCCCACGCGCGACCCAGCTCTCCCCTCCCCCTTTATCCTTTTTCTTTACCTCCACCCAAAGCCGTCGTGCATCGTCTGTGAGCCTCACTGCCAAGCCCATCTTCTTCCCTATCAGCCGGCATCCCTCCCCCTCTATCTTCAACCCAGCCCGTGTCGCTGTTAACCTCCACGCACGACTGGAAGCCGAGACCAACTTCTGTTCCAGTGCCACAGTCGCTCCACCATCAGCCGCCATTCTTTAACCACTTCTTCACCAGCCCTTTAGCAACCCAAACCACCCTTCCCCAATCCCGATCCGCCACCAGTGAAGCCTAGCCATTCCACTTTCTGTTTTAGCCTTTTTGGCTTTCGACCGCCTTTTGCGCCGCCACCCACGACCAACCACCACTACCTTTAGTTTTATCAACACCCCTAAGCCCTTCCCTAGCAATCCCAAGTCTTCGTTTGTTCTTGTTCAAAAATTGGGTTTTTGAGACCCATGGCCTTATTGCATTTTGCACTGTGACATTACTGTGCCGCCACCTTTTGTAGCTCATTGATCCTCCAAAAATTATATTATAACGCTGTAAGTATTTTTCGAATAACCTTTGAAATTTAAATATATTTTGCATTAACAAATATCTATGATTTGGTTAGTTGTGCCGGATTGAGTTCGAGGAGTCGGGGGTCGGGTGGAATGGAGAACGAAGTTATTTGTGTGATTAATTGGAGTTGGGATTTGTTGTTGTTGGATATTTTTGTATCTTGTCGTATGCATTGCATGGTGCATGCATGTTCATGTTTGTAAAATGAAAATTTAGTTTTCACGTAATTGCATGCATGTACATGTGTTGGAAATAAAAACTGGATTTTTATGTGTTAAATGGTGTTTGGGTCAAATGTGTTTTTTGGCATGAGTTGGAAAAAGAATTATTTTTTTGAGAAAAGTTTACTTTTGGATCTCATGCATATGGCATCTTGTTCATGCATATTGTTGAGGCTTTAATGTGTTTTTATCTTGTGGGTTGTTTGGATTAGTACTTACTTGCAATACCGTCTTTGATACCGTAGATTTTGATACAAATGATGAGGATGTTGAGCATGTGGAGGCGGCTCCGTTGAAGGATTGATTGGTGCTCTTAGTTATTATTTGTAAATTATTTTTCCTGTCTTTAAATTATGTATTTTGGATTTATAATGTTATTGGAACTTGTCATATATTTTTAGTATGCTTGTGTTTAAGCTAGATTGATTTTAAATATGTATTTAAAATTTTGGTACTTAGTTTAATGACTTTTATTACTCGTTGCGTTATTTTTGATGTACACGTGTTGCATGTACCCACACTTAGCACTTAGCAATAGGATGCGTGATCCGTGTTGTCATCATCTCGACGCCTCGATTTCCATGTGTTTGTCCGTGGGAGTTGGGGGCATCACAATAATCACAATCTATTAGTCCTAAACTCCTAACATGAGCTATAAAAGTGTCTTTTGCTATAGGCTTTGTTAGGAGATTTATGGCGCCCTCGACCTCGCCATGTGCAAACTGATAGGAGCCACGACGCTAAGGTGTTGGCCGCTGGGGTCACACCCCAAACACATTGTGAAAGCAAGTGTATGCAAGCATGCAAGAAAGTGACATCACATCAACATATAAGGCGGGTGTCCCCAAGTCTTCACTCCTTAGGTAGGGCTAGTCCACTGAGCTCATCATTGTCCTCTGCATCAAAATCTACGGTTCCACAGTGCGAAACCACAAGTGGGGACACCATAGTGAGATTTCGCAATCTTAGCAAGTAAAACCAATAGAATGACACCAAAAATACAAACACAGAAAAAGTGGACATATCATAGCGTTTAAAAGGAAAAAAAAGAGATATTTCAACAATGCACGAGATCAATATCCTTCTCAACAATTTACAAAAAATAACACGCACACCAAAAATCTAAATTACACATAGGTAACATTCATTTATTATGGTTTATACCATGGTCTCCCCTAGGGATCATTCGCACACTCTGACTCCTTTCATCACACCACGGGTAACGACCATGCATGTAACTTCGGAACAAACTTTGCTTAGCTCCACAGCCGGCACGTACGTAACTAGACATCCTCTAGCCCCTGCCAGTAGAGGGGCCACAAAGTTGTACCTAGAGCGTTACCATCTTGGCCGAGCCTGCTGTCACTCGGTGACAGCCCAGGGGATGTATCTCAGTTTTACACGCTCTCGAGTGACCAGAGGAGCTCCATTGATATAATACCCCATCTCGGCTTGGGGTCGTGATATGCACACCCACAAAAAAAACAGAGCACAATCATACAATTTAATGACATGCAATAAGATAAATTGCAATTATGTAACAAGCAATTATTGGATGACATGGCATAGCAAAGTATAGTAGCAACCACATTATAACAACACAAGTTTCATAGTTATAGATTTTGACAACTACATGCGACTCCCCATGCTTCACCTAGCCCTTGGCCAACAATCTACCACCAACTACAAATCTTATCCAACGCTCTACAGGCTCTCGGCCATTCAACCAAATACAATCAAATTGCAATAAAAACACAGTTTTTCAGTGTTAGTATTCCAAGGGTCAGTCTAGAGTCTCACTTACCACATAGAAGGGAAATTCTAGATGATCAAGTGCACTGAGTTAAAGTATCCCTCTCAGATCGAGAGAAAAAATGTGAGTATGCTTGTGCACTTGCTTTGCATAGAAGGAAAAATAGTTAGTCAAATCTAAATGTGGTCTAAAATGATATACAAGGTAAGTGGCAAATGGGCTTTCTGTGGTGGTGTTAAAGAGGGGCGGAGCATGAAGGTGACAGTGGTAGTGCATAGTGATGAGTGGATCTGGACAGTTCAAAGGTGGAAGATCTGGTGTAATAGAATGTGGAGGAAGGGAAACTCATGGCAGATGGTGGTGGTAGGCGGCGTCGTAGAATCTTAAAGGAGGGATCTAGGCATGGGTTGTGTAGATCTGAAGGGGAAAGAGGCTGAGTAGAGGGGCATAGGTGAGGGGATGGTTGAACAACCTCTAGAGAGCTCCTAGAGGTGGCGAGTGATGGATCTCCCGAGTGAGATAGAGACCGAGAGACTTAGGAAGGATAATAGAGAGAGAGAGAAAGAGAAGGCCAACCGATGAGAAGCAGTGGCAGCACGGCAGCAAAAAGTGGAGTAGCGATAGAGATGAAGGTATGGGTAGGAACTGAGACAAACAGTGTGGGCCATGTCTTCTCAGACAGTGGGGAGTGGCATTTGACACAGAGGGCTCGATGTGGTAGTGGGTGGTGGTCGGCTGAAACATAAGTCATAGGAGAGGGAGATAAAATAGAGAGGGAAGGTCCGAGGGTTTTGCAACACAATTTTGGAGTCCAACAACAATGACTAATGGTGGTTTTTGCGATGGGTGGCTTCTGTGATGGTAGTGAATGGAGAGTGAGACGAATGGAGAGGGAGGGCAAGATTGAGAGATGAGAGGAGAGGGCTTATTTGCGGCTTCGTATGTTGTTGTCGCCAACGAAAGTGCAAGGCTTGTTTTGCGGTGGTGCATTGGGTGAGAGAGCAAAGAGAAATTGGGGGAGGGGGTGTGCTGCACTGGAAAAGGAAGAAGAAAGGGAGAAGAGAAAAAATTTAGGTTTTTCCTTCCCTTAGGCTAAAATGACGAAGTTTAGGGGGGGAAAAGGCTGGGTTCACTTGCATAGGATGGGCTAGCTCACACACACACACCCACGGGTTGGGCATGTCTCTCACACCTACACATAATAAAGTCCACTTAAACAGCAAGCTGGGTTTCATCTTACTAAAGAGAGCACATATGGACTAGGCTTTACAAGATCAACAACCATGCAACTCGTTAATGGATGTTTCAGGACCACTTCTTTTTGTGCCACCATAGCTCAAATGTAGTGGTATCAAATATCAATGTATTTGGTTCTTTCATGACACTGTGGATCCTTAGCATATATGAGAGCAGCCATGCTGTCACAAAAAATCGTCAATGGATTAGAATAATTTGTGCCAATATCAAGGTGTTGAAGGAACCTCCTCAACCAAACAGCTTCCTAGACTGTAGTTGAACATGCTATGTACTCTGCCTCTATAGTGGATGAAGATAGATAGAGTTGTTTCTTATTACTTCATATAATGGAGCCATTGTTCAGTAATAAAATAGATCCAGTTGTCGATTTGCACTCATCTAAGTCACTACCCCAATCAGCATCACTGTAGCCATTTAGCTGCAAATCTGAACCTTGAGAGCAAATGTATAGTTTGTAGTTCCCTTGAGATATTTGAAAATCCTTTTGACTGCTTTCCAATGAGCCAGTCTAGGATTAAATTGGAATCTACTGACCAAGTCAATTGCATAGCATATATCTAGTCGAGTATACATCATTGCATACATCAGACTACCAATAGCGCCAGCATAGGGAGCACGAGTCATCTTTTCTAACTCTCTTGGAGTTCTAGGAAACATTTCTTGGCATAGGGTCTCGTTTTTAGTAATGGGATTGTCAATAGGTTTACAATTACTCATTTAGAAGCGTTCAAGGACCTTCTTTATATAAGTCTGTTGAGACAAACATAGAAGTCTCTTTGAACAATCTCTATAGATCTTAACACCCAAAATATATTATGCCTCATCCATTTCTTTCATCTCAAAATTGAGGGACAACCATTCTTTAGTGGAAACAAGTATCCCTTTATCATTTCCAACCATCAAAATGTAATCAAGGTAGAATGATAACAATACAAAACTCATTTTGAAAGTTTTTATATAAGCACAATGGTCTTCTACGATCATCGTAAACTCATTCGAAAGAATGGTTCAAGAAATCAGAGATACCATTGTCTCAATGATTGCTTTAGGCCATATATAGATTGTTTGAGCTTGCATACTTTGCGCTTTTGACCTTTGACAACAAAGTCAGTGGGTTGATCTATATAGATCTCTTCATCCAGTTCTCCATTAAAGAATGTCGTCTTAACGTCCATTTGATAGATTTCCAAATCCAAATGTGCTACAGTGGCTAGAATCAGGTGAATTAAGGCAAAACTTACTACTGGAGAAAATGTTTCCTCATAGTCTACACCCTCTAGTTGGGTATATCCTATCATAATGATGTGAGCCTTATACTTTTCTACTGACCCATCCGCTATACGTTTGACCTTTAGAACCCATTTGCTCCCAATGGCCTTTGGCCCTAGCAGTAGGTCTACCAGATCCCAGACTGATCAGTCCTCATAGACTCCATCTTATCATTTAATGCTTTCATTCACTCATCTTTAGTCGAAGATGAGAGAGCCTCTTGGATGGTTCTAGACTCATTATCATCTTGCAACCTCACCATGAAAAGTTTTCCTTCAATCCCACGAGCTCCTACATGGATGAAACTGTTGTGGATAATCAACAAGTGGCATTTCGGTAATTGAAGCTAAATTACTCCCACTAATCCTAAGAGCTTGAGAAATTCCATCATTCTCAACTAAGATGCTTGGAGTGGCTTCCTCTTAATCCACAAGTTCTTGGAGTTCCAAATTCCTATCAATGTTGCCTCTAATTGGAAATTCATCCTCGATGAAATTCACATCTCATGACTTAATTTCATATACCGTTCCATCAAGTCATTCATTGATTAATACATATTACTTAGAGTGATTAGAGTATCTTATAAAGATACATTTCTTCCCTCTAGGACCCAACTTTCCATATTTATGAAAAGAATTGTGAATGAAGGTGGACCCCATCGTTGCAAGTTATTCAAGTTAGGTTTCTTGGCGGTCCAAAGTTCATACAAAGTAGACGACAATGATTTGGAGGGCACTCAGTAAAGAATGTAGGCTAAAGTCAAAAGTGCATCCCCCTCATATGATATTGGTAGGTTTTTTTGCACCATCATCGATCTAACCTTCTCAAGCAAGGTCTAATTTCTCCTTTCTGCCACGCAATTTTTTTTTTGGTGGCGTATATGGCATTGTCAATTACTTTTTAACTCTTTTTTCATCACAAAGTTTATTAAATTGTTCAAATAAATATTCACGTCCATGGTCAATTCTTAGAACCTTTATTCTGTAGTTTAATTGATTCTCTACCAAACTCATGTTTTGTCTAAAGCAATCCAATGCTTTAGACTTATGGGAGATCAAATAAACATGACCATATTGCAAAAGAGTTGTCTATAAATGTGATAAAATTTACAGCCCCGTTTCTCACTCTCACATTCTTTGGGCCACAAATATCTGAGTGGATTAATTGCAATAAAGGAGATGCTCTTGGTGCTTTTCGAAATGGTCTTCTTTTTTATTTCCCATCAAACAATGATTACAAGTGGGCAATGTGACTTTAGTGAGATTGCCTATTAGGCATTCTCTTGCAAACCATGTCATCCTCTCTTGCCCTA
The DNA here is from genome assembly GCA_011037825.1 of Carya cathayensis. Classification (NCBI taxonomy): domain Eukaryota; kingdom Viridiplantae; phylum Streptophyta; class Magnoliopsida; order Fagales; family Juglandaceae; genus Carya; species Carya cathayensis. Next base: position 232,931 of record QGSO01000394.1, on the reverse strand, counting down.
TATGGCCAAGCCTAACATACCATTTATTTGAATCTAAATTGTCAGATTTAGGGAAAACAAAACTAGATTCATTCACATTCAAATAGTCTAAATCTATTATTATAAAACCGTTTGAAAGAAAAGTAGAACCATAAAAAGAAACACTAGATTCATTCACATTTGAATAGTCTAAATCCATTATCATAAAACCGTTTGAAAGAAAAGTAGAGCCATAAAAAACATTGCCCAAGAATATGGAAACATAATTGTTTTCAAATAAAATGTAGAAACTAAGTCTTATTAACGTAACTGTGGAAAGTAAATTTCGTCGTATTTCGAAAACTTATAACAAATGATGGAGTAATAGAATGCGATTGCCTCGCAAGACTAGCTTGTAAGTACCAACTCCCAACACCTCGACACTAGTTCCATTCCTCACTTTGATATCATAACTCCTAACATGAATTCGACAATACTCCACAAATCCAACTTTGTCTTTTGTTATGTGCTCGGTTGCTCCTAAATCAACAGTCCACATAGGATAGGAGTGAGCAACCATCACATGACTAGTTACATAAATAGAAAGAGAATGCCAGATTGTAATTTCTTCATCTCAGTACAATCATGAGCGAAGTGGCCCGCCTTTCTTTCCACAGTTAAAGCAATCCAATTTAGACTTATTTTTCCCATGCTTGCCTCTCTTGGTGCACTTGAAAGTTCTTGACTCCTTTTGCACACATCCAGTAGATACCCCAAAGCTTGTTATTCTTGCACTTAGGCCTAGCTATGTTATGCAAGCTAAATACAACTACATAGGATGAATGTTTAGACTTAAAAGCCTCTAGGCGCTCCGTCTCAAGTTCCAAATGATGCGAAACATCATCAAAGGTCTTGATATTCTCATTGTACGTCAAATTTTGGTGCATTATTTCCCAAAAATTGGATAGTGAGTGTATCACCGCTTGGACCTGTTGCTCATTAGTCTAAATGTTTCCAGCTACTTTGAGTTCATGGATCATTGATGACATAGTTCTAAGATGCTGCTTTATTATGTGTTCAAAGCGTATCTTGTAAGAGTCAAACTTCATAATAAGTCTACACAACCTCATGGCAAAAGTTCTCCCGAACTTCACTTTCAATTCTTGCCACATACTTTAAGCAGTGTTTTACTCCTCGAACTCACCGATAAGGTCATTGTGCATGCTACTCAACATAGTAAAGCACGCACACCAATCCTTCTTGAGCCAATTCTCAAATGCCTCACGATCCTTTCGGTGTTATTCTGAGTTCTTATTTTCAAGCTCAGTTAAGGAGTGAGTTAAGGTCTCCAAGACCTCTTGCTTATTTAGGATATATTGGATTTTATGATGCCAAATGTCATAATTCTTCCCATCCAGTTTTTCTTCTTTGTTCAAATCAGCAATGATATCTTTTGATGCCATTTCACTACAAAAAGTGCACAAATTAGATATTACACACACCTAAAAAAATGCAATGTTAATATAAGGTAAAGAGAAAAATAATTTAGACATGTTGCAAGATTGTAAATTTGCTAGACTTCCTAATCATTTCTTACGCCACAACGCCTAATTATCAACTTTCAACTCAATTTTTGTGCAACTTTTAATTGTATGGGAGACTAAAAATTCAATTTAATTTCAACCAAACTTTCACTAATTATCACTTCAAAAAATATATATTTATTTGTAGCCCAAAACAAAAATAAATAGCGTTACTAATCCAGTGATAATTTCATAAATCAGTCATATATATGAAGAAATAATTATGCCAAGAAAATAATAAAAATAAAACAAATTTATTTATTTTTCTTTTCGGCACATCTAGATCATAACTAAAATAGAACCCCACCTATCACCAAAAAACACAACAACCCAAAAAATTGTTCAAAGGCTGGGCTAGAAAAATAAGCGCAGACTCTTTTTTATTTTTTTTTCCGCTTAAATTGAAGTTCAGACCGAGATTAAACAGAACCAAAAAAATAATGGATTGGGCCAAAAAATAAGGACGCCCAACTCGTTTATTTAAAAAAAAAAACCATCAAAAGATAATAGTCTTCTTCAACCTTTGATGTGGATGGAGGACCTTAGTCCTCAACATGGTAATTGTCGGCTAGCCTTAAAGGACAACCAATGTTACGTCCATGACTCTAGGCATAACGCTTATAGTAATGCCAGGCATTATGCTTGGCATCCCAACAAGGGAAGTGGCAAGGGCACGCCCACTAAGAGCAGCCCCTGCATTATTACAAGGAGAAAGAAGGACTTATTAATGTTGAAAGCTCAACCTTTACAACTAAAATTACCTAGACATGACTTAATGATCTTGTGGTTAGTTTTTTCTCTAATTGTCTACCATTTGAATGGAATGTCGATGCATCAAGTTATAATTGAACCGAAAAAGTTAAGCATCTACCTTTGTTTGGCGCATGCAATTCGCACCCCTTCACTTCCAGACATGGTATGTCAATGTTTAATGGTCGCATTTAGATTCAAGAACTCAGAGTTTGAGCATCTCCTTGGTCTTGTACATACAACCATTTATATTTAATTACTTGATACGAAAATAGATCATGCTAGTCAAGAGGCAGGATTCAAACTCAAGAATGCAAAGATGTTTAAGCGCCTATTTGGTCTTATTTGTGAAGCTACCATTCCATTACTTGCAAAAAAGGAAAATATGTGGAAGGCAATTTCTTATACCAAGGAATTTCAGAAACCTGAATTCCAAGTCAATATGGTAGAGATTCAAGACTAGGAATCAATTCCCTATTGCTCAGATAGAGTTTTAGGAGGCTGGAGTTGAATTCAATATGGCAAAGAAATTTAGGATGATGTATTTGAGATTTGCAACTGAATAACAATACCTTATGCCTTTGAACTTCAAGAGGTTGGAATTGAGATTCTATCTCTCACATTATACCTAAACTCATGCTTTACCATGTGGACCTCTTAAGTAAGGCAATATTTGTTGATGGTTAATTGATCTCTTGGGATATTAGTTCATTCTAGCATACAAATTTTATAAGTCACCATTACTTCGCTACGATTATTGTATACTGCTAATTGCACACTAGGATGCATTGCATATTAACTGTCATGAACATGGGTATGTAATCATATATTGCATGTCCGGACTCTCCAAGTCTCTGTTCCATCCCAAGCAGGGGTTGGGGGGCGTCACAATAACATTATAACTTTTTTGAGCCACATTTGTTCTTTTAGTACCTAGCCCATAAAACTTATGGTATTGCTCGATCAAATGATTCAAGTGCAATCTCACTTTGGTCTCAATTTTATCTCCACAATCAATCCCCCTACTTTTTCAACCAAAATGCCATGGACCTAATATTTCATTGAGGGTCAAGGACAAAAACTACATAAATAATCATTTTCCTCCTATTTGTGCTCTCCTAATATTTCTCAAACTTAACATTCATATTAGACACCATGCTCATAAACTTATAATCACTCTCACACATTGTTTTCAAAGTGTGCTCAGTCGCACTAAATATGTTGTTGACATAGTATATTTGTGGTCATGTACAATAAACTAAAGATCTTCAATGTGGTGTCATAAAAATCTTTGAGAAACTTGATAAATATAATCCTCAAACTTAGGCGTTAAGCGGAATGAATCCTCCATGTTTATAAGCACAAAAGTTCTTTCATACTTTTCAGCAATACACAACATTAGATATATTGAGTTCCTTATAGTAAGAATATTTAGACCACCATTTTTTCATACTCAATATTGAGTTCCTTTGCACAATTTTTAAATATTGCAAGTCTCTCCGACAAAGACTTCACAAATTTAACTTTATTTCTAATATTTTTTACTACATCATATATATCTTTTAAACCATCATATACACTAAGATTTAAAACATGTGTAGCACACCACATGTACAGAACGTCACCCCCATAATGCTAAACTCCTTACCTTCCTTTCCACATGATCAATAATAATATTATTAGAAGAGACATTATCCATCGGGATGATAAAAACCCAATCAATCGTGCTTGACTCTACGTAACTATCATAATTGCATTTAGTGTGTATAATATAATTGTAGCATCATATATATATATATATATATAGTAAAATGGGAATTATTTAACTAGTTAAAATCCCCATGATTATTGTCTTATTACAACCTACCACGATGAATTTAAACACAATTAAACCATATTATTAAAATTATTAATATTTTTTAACCCGCTTCTTTAGTCCCACTTGTATGAGACATATTTCTCACCCGACCAGATTTCAAATTTAAAACTCCCATCAAGATAAAATAATTAGTTAATTTTCCTTCCATATTCAAGGCTCTAATTTATATAGCCACTTGGAACAATGTGAACATATAATAATAATAATAATAATAATGAACTCTACCTAACCAATTATGATAATTAGTTAATAAATAAAAATGATCATAATTGCAAGTGATGTGTATAATATAATTGTAGCAATATGATCATCTATATATTAAAATGGGAAGAAGTTAATTAACTAGTTAAAATCGCGTTGATCAAGTCAAAATCTACCTAACCAAGTTGGCCAATTCCCCTCCCCGGCCATGTATATTCTCTTATTACAACCTCGCATGATGAATGTAATCACAGCTAAACTATCTTATTAAAATTATGGATGTTTCTAATCCGGTTCTTTAGTCACGTACAGTACTTGTATGAGACGCATTTAATTCCCGGCCAGCTGACCAAATTTCCGATTTGAAACTCCCATTAAGATGAATTAGTTAGTTAATTTTTCTTTCGCATTCAAGGCTCTAAATTCTAGGTTGAGTTTGTTGAAACAATAATACATCTAATTAGATAATTAATATTTATTAATCAAGTTACTAATTTTTATTCAAAACTAGAATTCATAATTAAGTTTTCAAAATGAAAATCTTTTAAAGAAAAAAATTAACCTATGAAATGTGACTGATTTCATTATATGACCATAATATTGATATTGCCCAAAAAGAATGAGTTTACAAAGATGGGTTCCTCAAATCTAATTTTATTATAACAATAATAATAATAATTATTGTTATTATTTTGTGATGGGCAGATATTAAATGAATGTGTTACACATGTTTTAAAATTTTCAAAAAATATTATTATTTTTTATAAAGTACTTTATATTATAATTTATACAATTCCGGTGTCTGAAATGTATAGGTTGAAATTAACATCTTCTAGTAGGTCATGATATATATGTATTTGAAATTAATATATTTCCGGTCATGGGTCAACGAACCATATTTTTATCTTTTCACTTTTCTTTTTTCAAGTTTTCAAACCAACTGTACAAAAGTTCAGACCTTAAAAAACAGTTTTAAATTTTTACAAATGTTAAATAAAATTTTTAAGATGTGTAAGCTGTCTCACGTATTTATTTTAAAAAATAATGATATGTATTATTAAAAAGTGAGATATTTTATATTAAAATGCGCAGGACTTACTCATCTTTTCTTTTGTTTTTCTTTTTAATTTTATTCATTCCCCAAACGTACAACTACGTATATAATGTGATGAGGAGAGAAACATTATTAAATTCCCACTCTCTCTCTTGTGGGGCTCTCCTAAAGTCATTTAAAACATTATTGAAGTACCCATACTCATAATACATAAACATACATACATACATATATGCCTATACTATGATTTTGATAATTCTAACATCTTAAATATTAGAGTAATTTCCTCTCACAATCATTTAACAGTTATACGGTAAAATATTGTTTTTTAATTTAAATATACTAAAGTAAAGAAAATAGGAAACGAAATTTAGAAAGAAAATATTTTATTGTATATTTGTTTACAGTACTTGACTGCGCATGCATTAGAGTTAGATCTGTCATCGGGAATATTTACATAATGTCACACAGCTCATGACTAGCTGGCCTAGCAGAGTCGTCTACGTCTAAGTCAACGTCCCCTTTATGTGGTGCATTATATATAAGGTTGCATCTTTATAATCTGTCCTCAGGCTTTTTCGATTCAGCCGAAGAAACAAACATCATCTGCGTGCAGGTTGAGCAATAAAGCAAGTAAAAAGTTCCATTTCCTTCTTTCTCCATATACGCGGTCTGTCTATATCATTGAGTTTTTTTTTTTTTTTTTTTTTTTTTTTTTTTTTTTTTT
>QGSO01000394.1:212357-226538 GCA_011037825.1 Carya cathayensis | reverse complement strand
TCTATATATCCTACTGTGGATGCATTCAATGAAATCTAATCTCTTCTACTCTTGCAATTAAATAGTTCAAATTTATTTTTATATTTTTTAATAATTAGGTGTTAAGGTTTGTTTTTTTTTTTTAATTTTTTTAAAATAGAGTTCTTTTAGTTCCGGGTTAATGTTTCAAATTAATGGAGGGTGTATTGTTATAAAAAAATATTAATACTTTTGGGGTATCTGAAACTTACCGCTCATATGACCTTTTTGATATATTAAAAAAATACAAACATAAAAAGTAGAGGAAACTTAAGATTTTAACCTTCAACTTTTATGCTTTTGAACTCCCTTTTGCTTTAGCCAGTATCCCTCACCTTTTATTTTCCCTTTTTTGAATTTTTGTAAATTCTTAATTTTTCTTTTCAAGTTGTTATTAAACGTTTAAACTTTTCTTTGTTAAATTTTTCTTTTTTTCAGAATTCGTCTTAGATTTTTAGGACCAAAAGCACGTTTCTATTTCTTTTCTATCAAACTAATTAACGTAATGTGATACTAATTAATTTATACGTGTGGGTAACAATTTGGGGGTGTAAGAAAAAGTTTACTGAGACTTTATGTACACATTGTTAAAAGTATTAGTTTTTTTTTTTAACATTTTTCTGTGTTTATTTTTTTAAAAAAATAAGCAAATATAATACTAAAAAAATAAACAAATACAAATACTAAAAAAATTATAAATATACTTTTCTGATGTATCTATCATTTTCCAAAGATGAAAGGAGGATTCGGATCCATCCCTCTCACAAAAGAAATTGATAAAGTTGTGGTTTATACATTAAATTAATTTTTAAAACGTACTAAATTGAAGGTTTTTTTTTTGGTTAGAATTAGGTCTCATTTTGGTTGAAAATCAGAAATATTGATAAAGTTGAAAATTATCGTAATTACTTTAAATGTGCTTGAGTGTATGTTTGTTAAACTTTAAACAACTTTTCATTAATAAAACTTCCTTTTACAAAGCTTTATAATTAAAAATTCTATTATTTTCGTCAATACCCCTTGGCCACGTGAGGAACCCTTCTTCGTTTTCCCCAATTTTTCTTTTTCTTTTAGCCTTTTCAGGGTATAGGCGAGGCGGTGCCAGGGAAATGATGTGTTTTTATAATAATTTACATAAGTGGCCTCTAAACAGTTACGTTGACAGATAGAAAAAATTTAAAATTAATTACAAAATCAATATATGAGTTTTCACTTTTTGTAATTCGAGGCATCCGTTTTTAATATTTGTAAAACTGATACATGAATTTTAATAAAATTTCAAATAGGTACAATTTTCCATTACTAAATTAACAGCAAGCCACATGCCATTCTCTAATTGGCTAACGTGGATATTGATACCACATTGGCCAATCATAGACTCAAATGACTTATGGATGCCAAGTGTTAATATCGCTATTAAAGTTCTAATTGTAAAATTAATATATTAATTTTTCTGAAATTAATATATTAATTTTGCAAAAAAATGAAATCAAAATCTTGAATTCTAAAAACGTAAAAACCTACGTCATAATTTTACAATTAACCATAAATTATATTATAAAGCCCATTTCTTCTTTAATCTTTTAATTTTGTTTTTAATTTTTGTTTGGATTATTTTTGTTATTTTGTATGTAAATAAGTAAATTGCAATCACAATACAATATGGTAAGATATAGTAAATACTAAAAACTCTGTGCATATTACAAATTTATTAGTATTTAGAAGAAATATTTACAAGATAATGGATAGAGAATAAAAAATAATATTTAAGTAATTAAGAGAAAAAATAAATAAATTGAGATATCATGCATTATAGAAATTATTAGTTAGATTAAATTAATTAATTTTTAATTATTGAGCCATTTTTCATGTTTGGTAACTCTCATCACTAATGTTTTCTTTAATATTTTGTTTTTCAGTAAAGCAAAAGAAGCAATTTGCAGAGAGTAGTACCTACAATGAATCATTGAGCAAGTCCATTATTGCTTGTTAAAAAGAAAAGCTTATATACTAAAATTGTAAGGCCATTTTTACCTTTCTTTATTTTTGCTTTCTTTTCATGCTAAAACCATATTATTTGAGATCGAACTCCACTGTAGAAATCTTCTGTAAAAGTTCTACAATTGAACGCTATATGGATTTTAATACCATTGGGGCATTTGAAACTTATCGCTGATATGGTCCTTTTGATCTATTAAAAAAATACGAACATAGAAGGCTAGAGGGAACTTAAGATTTTAGTCTTCATCATCTATGTTTTCGGACTCCTTTTTGTTTTAGCCAATATCCCTCACCTTTTATTTTCCTTTTTTTTTTTTTTTTTTAACTTCCTAAATTTTTTTTAAGTTGTTATTAAACTTTAATTTAAACTTTTTATTTATTAAAATATCTAGTATCTCTACTTTTAAATATTAATTTTTATGCCCAAGTTTTTGAATGATTCAATTTCTAGAATTAAATAAAGCTAGTTTTTAGGTGTCAATATATGAACCATCTATAAATCCCACCGTTGAAGCATTCTATAAATCTTAAGGGCATATTGGGATGTTAGAAGTATTTTAAAATTTTTAGAATACTAGTCAAATTGTTTGATCTCGAGTTTGTTTTAATCTAGTATCGGTTTTATTTTTCTTAAAACTGGTCAAATCGGTCTAGTTCTTTTTTTTTCTTTTTCTAAAACCGGACTAGATCGATTCATATATATATTAATTTTTTCTATTGTATATAACTTTTATATATAATATATAATTATATATAAAATATTTTTGCATTATATGATAAAATACTAATTAATATAATATTAAATTTTAAAATCTTATATCATTTTGTTTATTGTATTAATAGTTATACTAATATTATATAGTACATATTAATAGTTATACTAATACTATATGACTATATTATATATGATCATATACTACAATATATTATCGTTATAATATTATATACTATAATATTCTATATTATATAATAATATAGTACATTAAAATAGGAAAACTAAACCGAACCGGACCGAAAACCAGTAAAACTGGAGTACCGGTTAAAAGGATAATTGGTGTATAATCAGTTTTGAAAAATACAAAACCAATGCATACTGATTCGGTTTTAAATTTTTTCCAAAACCGGACTGGACCGGTTGCACCCCTATTATTTGAGATTTAACTCCACGGTAGAAGTCTTCTGAAAAGTTCTAAGACCAAACAATATATGGATCTTGAGTGTCAATACTTATTCTTGGTATTACAGTTTCAATACTTGCTTTATCCTTATTTTTTTTAATACTAAATCAGTTCTTTTTATATAAAAAAAAATAGTAACCAAGATTTTAGAAGCTTAACAAAGAATTGTTACATATATACATCCTACTTAATGACACAAGATAATCTAATACAATCCTCCAATCTAATTTAGTGGAAAGCTTAATTTGTCTTTGTTGATAGATTTTATTTTTTTAACGGAAAATACTATTGAACTGGTGAAAAATTGTATGCAAGTACTAGGAGCAGAGATCTGTACTATATATTTCTCTTAAGTATGAGGCTTGCTCTCTCTATTCGTATTAACAATTAAGAAGTTTGCATTTTTCTATCAGAAAATTTTCTTAAAATTAATGAGAATTTGTATACTTTGTATTAGGAACAGATACTTGTACTACTTCTCTACAATATCACGAGTGATCAGGATGCACTCTCCACTCTCTACAATATTGTAGATAGAAATATATTGAATATATCGTGAATTCTAAATTAGTCAATGCTTCCTTGGGTTACTACAATTTTCTGTTTGGTAACTCTCATCTCTAGTGTTTTTTGTTGTAATATTTTTTTGTTCCAGTAATTCAAAAGAATCAATCTGCAACAATCACCTACGGGCTAGACAAATCATTGAGCAAGTCGATTATTGCACATTGAAAAGAAAAGCATACTAACACAGTAAGGCAATTTTTACCTTTCTTCCTTTTTATGTTCGTTTTATGCTAAAACCGTATTATTTGAGATCGAACTTATGGTAAAAATCTTTGAAAGTTATAAGATCAAAAGGAATATGGATTTTATAGTTTCAATAGTTACTTTTGATATTACCGTTTCAATAGTTACTACATCCTCTTTATAAGTGATAGTAACCACAGAGGCCAAAACCCCAAATCTTTATTAAGGAAACCTTGATTTTTTTTTTCTTTTCTTTTTTTCTTTTTTTTGAGGAAAACCTAGACTTTTACAAGAACTTTAATATGTTTCCGCCACTGGGCGTCGATACATGTTATTTTTTAATGAATATGTGGCTTGCTCTCTCTATTCGTATTAATAGTTAAAAATCTTGCATTTTTCTATCATAAAGTTTTCTTAAAATTAGTGAGAACTTTTATGCTCTGTATTAGGAACAGAGATTTGTATTACTTCTCTACAATATGAGCATGAATACACTCTCTACTCACATTGAGGAAAAGCTTGCTGTTTCTACTCGAATCGGTAAAGAGCGTTGTATGTATAAAGTGTATGAGCTATTACGTAATGTAAATGAGAAGGCTTACAAGCCTGTGCTGGTTGCCATTGGTCCTTACCACCATGGCAAAGTTGGCCACGGGTTTATGGAAGAGCATAAATGGCACTATCTACAACAAATGCTTATAAAAACGAAAGGAAGTGTAGAAGCATACATCACGGCCTTGAGAGAATTGGAAGGACAAGCTCGTGAATGCTATGTAGAATGCGTTGACCAGACCTCATATCAGTTTGTAGAAATGATGTTACTTGATGGGTCTTTCATTATTGAGTTGTTCCGCAAGTATAAAATATATTTGGAAAAAAGACATAAGGAATATGACCCAATCTTTCAAATGGTGGGGATGCGTCTTAAAATAGCTCGTGATCTGCTGTTATTTGAAAATCAACTTCCATTCTTCGTTCTTGCTAAATTGTTCAATATGAGTGAGAGTAAGGGATCCAAAAATTTAGGAGAAGTTGATATTGAGGAGACAGATGAAATTAGTGTTGAAATTAGTCCGACACAACTTAATGACCATCGTCCTCCTTTTTTTCTCTAAAGCTTTACCATTTAAATGGAATGTTGACACATCAAGTTATAATTCAATCGAAGAGAAGCATCGACTTGGTCTGATGCATGAAGGTCCCAAACCTAATTCACTTCTAGGACGAATGGTACGTCAACGTTCACATCTTGGGCTTAGATTCAAGAACAGAGTGTTTAAGCATCTCCTTGGTCTCATACATGCAAGTACCATTTGTATTTCAATACTTGATACAGAAATAGATCATGCCAAAGAATGTCAAGAGGACGGAGTCAAATCCAAGAGGTTAGAGATATTTGAGCACCCATTTCGTCTGATTCATGAAGCTGTCATTCCATTACTTGCAAAAATGAAAACTTTTGGTGTGATTCGTAAAGCTGTCATTCCATTACTTGCAAAAATGAAAAATACAAGGAAGACCAAGCTTACAGTGATTGAATGCTCGAACATACATTGTGCCACAGAGCTTGAAGAGGCTGGAGTTAAGTTCAAGAAGGTAGAGAAATGTAACAGTACGTTTTCCATAAACTTCAACAATGGGCTAATGGAGATTTCACCTTTGAGCATAGAAGATCATACAGAGACTTACTTACGAAATTTAATTGCATATGAGCAATACTGTGATCGACAAAATGGCTCGTATGTGATCTACAACTATGTGCGCTTCATGGACCGTCTCATTAATACTTCAAAGGATGTTGCATTAGAGCATTGGCATTGGCTTCATCAAAGCCATCTTCAAAATTTGATGAAAAAGTACAATTTTTTCATAAATCCAAACCTTCCTATCTATAATTCCACATTGGATTAGCCATTTGATTTATCAAAATAATAATATAATATTATTATTTTAATAATAATATAATTTTAAATTTCATATTTTAAAATTAAACTAACTATATGTACATTAATAATTTAATATGATATTTAAATTATTGATTTCCAACTAATTTTTTTCCTCAACCTAATTACCAACAAACACATACAATTTGTTTATCCAACAATTATATTATGTCAAAATTTTATCTAACTAATATTCATATCTGAGAATTAAACAAGCAAATAAATGAGTATAAACTAAGAAAGAACAAAGCTGGAGAAGAATCAAGATGCAACACCATCATTATGGCCAATTAAGCTGCAATAATCCCACTACAATAACATTCGTAGGGAAGGCCTTCCCCTGAATGCACCAGATCAAGCATAAAAGGACCATCCTTTAAAACTCAAATTGCTATTTGTTGTCTCACGTACAAATAGCACTGGTCCAAGCTGGATAAGGAAGAGAGACGAATTTTCATTTCCAGATGTAGAACTGCCCTGTGATGCCTCTACCCTCCATAAATCTCCCCTTGCAACCAAAGAACTTTCTACATCTTGTGTTCTGCTATCATAAGTTGATGTAATATTTATGATCCCCTGCATCAAATAAAATCGAACCATTCACAAACAAATGAATATATATTAAAAAACTGATGGCCATCATATTAAAATAAATCATCTGCATGCATTCCTCTTGCAATTTGTATCTGGTAGAAAAGCTTATAAACGAGACTACCATGACAAACAGACAAACTTTTTAAAATGAAAGAGGTTGTCATAGAACAAAACAATAGCCATGAGATGTCCCGATGTACGATTCTTGGGATGGAAAAATTATATAGTGCATTATTTTCATTACAATAAATGGGAGGTCCAGTAAAAACAGTAGTCCTAAGAGTGACATTTACTACAACTAAATCGTTTTACATTATAAGTGCAAGGGAAGCAACCCGAGTACAGAACATGTATGCAAGAAGAAAGCACCCAACAACACTGAAAGATAATGAAAAATAACACAATGCACCATTAAAAGCACATAATCAGCGACTTTCTTCCTCACCAAAATCAACCTGAGAACTGCTTGATCTACCTAACTTGATTGCCTCCATGATATCCACTACTTCGCTATCAGTTTACAGATATACCATCTATATATTTACAGGTTAAAATTAGAGATTGAAAAATGCCACAAAACTCATCATCCCACAACCTTAGCAGTTCATCTATACAATACTTCACCAGAAGTTCATAAATTGAGGATGAGTTTGTGTAATTAGCTTAAAAAATCTAACCTGCGGTCTACCCAAAAGTCCGGCCGACCTTAGATTAAACCCAGAAACTTCAGCATCCACCAACCCATTAGCACCACTATCATTTTCCGCAAACTCAAAATCTCCCAATCTCTCCTTCAACAAACCCGAATCCCCTTGCGTAGTCACACTCAATTCACTCCTCAGCCTACTCCTTTAACAAACCCGAATCCCATGCCTCAAAGGACCTCTCCACCGACATTTGTTGCAAAAATTAAACCAAACTCACTAATCTGTATAATCAGTTCCATAATTTTTCCCTATCAAAACCGAGAGAAAAAGCCCCAATCGGGGCTGACCATAAAACCGTAAATAAATGAAGCTAGGGTTTTTGGAGAAAAAAAAACAACGAACCTGAAGCCGCGAATCCGATCTGAGCCAAGCTAGAGTACGCGAAGAATGTTTCTGCTTGAAGAATAGAAGGAGTTTTTCGATCAGTACAGAGCTTGAAAACTATAGAAAGAGAGGAAGGGGGAGAGAAAACATACGGGTTGGCTTTGGAGATGAAGCTCGTGGGAGAAATCCGAGAGATACACACCGGTGTTCTCTTGAAATCGGTTCTGAGTGAAGAATCCGAGAGGAAGGTTTCCGTCGATGGCGAAAAATGAAAAAGAGAGGCACGGGAAAGAGAAACCGCGGGGAGGAAAATAGAGAGAGGGAAAATGAAATCAGGCGGTTGGGCTTTAAAAGTGAAATAAAATAACGTAAAGATGAGTCTACAAGACACCTTCATATTTGAAGGAAACGGATGATTTACTGTAGGTCAAAACTTAACATATTTATGTTTGTTGAGTCCAATGCAGCGGTAAACAACGCTACTTCATCAATTTATGCATTTGCATTGGCTTTTGATAAAGCCAATGCCAATGCTCTTACTCCGTCAAAAAGGAATAATCAGTAATTGTTTGGGTGACGATGAAATTATTTCCACCATGGTTAGCAGGCTTGGTCACCATGTTAGTTTTTCGACGAACATTTATGCTAGAACTTCCACAAATCTAAACATGCATTATTGCAAGAGAAGCTGGAATCTGTGGATGGCAAAATTAAGGCGCGATTATTTCAATAGTTCTTGGGCATTGCTTTCGTTTATGGGGGCTGTCTTATTGCTTGCACTTACAATTGCACAAACCATATTTTCCATTATTCCTTAGGTTTTTCATGTAGTCTTGATGTATGTTCTCTTAGTGAATGTAATAAACATCAAATAATAAGATTTTATAAAGAGTGTGGCCCCAAACCATATCTTTTGTTGAGCTATATATATATGAAACATATTTTATTGAACAAAATTGATTGGGACTTGGACGAGTGCACAGGCTAACACACGAAATAGGGTAAAATGGATGAAGTATCCGTGCATCAATTTTAACCTATTTCGTGTTTTAACCCATGCTCCTGTCCGTGCGATTAGCACTGCTCTTGTATAACAATGTGGGAGGAAATTTCTCTTTGCTTAGAGCCTTAGACAAACGTACGACAAGGGTATGTTATCCCATGCACGCACCATTATAAGAAGACACCATAGTGACAAAGGTACGTATTGTCGGAAATGTAATAATTTTTCTTCTCTTAATTTTCAATATTTGTCAATCATAGTGTCTTTCTTAACTTCCAGCTGATCGACTATACCTATATAATTAAACTTATCTCTGTAAGTCCTAATTTAACCGATACTGCATTTTATTATATGATAAAATCATGTATTCATATTACAAGACTACTTAATAAGTACTATAAAGGTCAAGTGTCATATTTAATGTGTCAATTTTTTTTTCCATATATGGAAGTTTATGGTGGACTTTTTAATCTACGTACTTTTTCCTACTTTTCGTAATAAGCTGGTTATCGGTGAAAGCTCCGCTGATATAACGCAATATGTTCCCTCTCTATTTTGGCTATCGTTTTTGAGTCTTATATATATATATATGTGTGTGTGTGTGTGTGTGTGTGTGTGTAAAGAAATGGTTGATCCCATATTTCTTGGAGCGAAGCCAGGATTCTATATATCACCACTTGGGTGATTTTTAGAGCAAATAAGTAATGACCTATTATGATTAATGCGCTCTGTAAGATATGATCGAAGCAAATTCTATAGATCACTAAACTAATATTTTCAAATGAAAAAACATGAATCTGATCTCAAAAAGCAGTGTACAAAAAGCAGTAGAATTGCGAAAGAGCTTATGTGCACGTCCCGTGTGGGCCGATCAAAACAAGATTATGACCATGAATGGGTGGTGGGCCTCACTATGGTAGTCTCCTAGGGTGCGTGGGTGATGCTGGCAGATTGTCTAGTGCAAATCTAAGCATCGAAGTTCAAAAAAAAAAAAAAAAAAAATTAAAAACCTACAAAAACATGTGACAAAACCATGACAAGGAGCAAATTTGAGTGATAAAAGGCAGTGGAGCTCGAACTACTTTGATTTGGTTGAAAGTGGTGGCAAATGAGACCACGCACCTCTCTTGGTGAAACACGTGCACCTCATGCGCCAGTAAGGGAAGGACAAGAATTGGAGGGACAATGGCCTCCCCTTAGCAAGCGACAACGGCGCAAGGCTTAGCAAAGCCCACCAACAAATATCAGCTCTGGAATAATCACCAACATGCACATTAGCAACGAACCCTGAATTAATAGACCTACCCAGGGATATAGTCACATCCGAGGGGCGACTTGCAGACCATAAATGTCTTCCCTTTATCCACCCACTTTGATAGTACACAATTAAAATAATAACTGACGGACGCTTTATTTCAAATAGAGGATTGGGTTGTAGCATAAATCCTATCACTCCTTCCTATGGTCTATATATAGAAGGGGAAAATCTGCATTTGAGGTAAGTTGATTTGAGTTTTGGGTTCATAAAGAGATTATACAAACAATCTGATCTAGGCATCATAGGTGTTTAACACCCTTCAGACATTTTCTAAGTTTTCTGGTGTAGGTTCGCTAGAGGTGTTCAGGAGGTGCGAAACATGTCCACAATAGTTGGTGCCGTTTGTGGGATTTCTGTATCTAAACGTGGCTTTTGCTTGCTTGCAACAAAACACTCTCCACCAATTTGATCCCGGGAAGCCACTTCTATGAATATGGAGGGAAGACTAGCAAAAATGAAAGAAAGATTGAGAACAATAACTGCAGAAATGAAGGCTCTCCAACACGAGAATGAGGCCTTGAAATGTATGAACGTCACCTCGGGGGAAGAGGCTGCACAAGGCCATGATGATCGAGTAGAGGCAAAGTTGCAGAGTACCACCAAGTCTCTTGACAATGATGATGAGAAGAGAAAAATGCACCACAATCGACGAAACCTCAAGGACCAGTACAAAGAAATGGCCCAAAAGATAGGTGCATCCTTGTCTATAGACTAGCTACTCATTAACACTGACTTACCATATAGCGCGAAGATCATGGCAATACTGCTCCAGTTGGAGTTCAAGGTTCCACTGGTCAAGATGTACGATAGATCCAAGGATCCTATCGAACATATGGAAATGTTCAAAGACCACATGACACTCCACAATTTTCCTGAGAGATCGGAGGCCAAGCATTTCCTTTAACCTTGAAAGGAGCCACTTGGGGATGGTTCAAAGGACTGTAGTTGGGCGCCATAAACAACTTTGAGGATTTGGGTTGGCAGTTCCTGATCCAATTTATGGCGAGTAGAAAGAGAAGGAGGCCTGTTGTCTATCTCAACACTGTGAAGCAAAGGGAGGAGAAAAGTTTGAAGGCTTACCTCACTCGTTTCAACAAGAAGCGTATGATGGTAGACAACCAAGATGAAAAGATCACATTAGTGACACTGGTAGGAGGAATATGGCCCAGAAATCCAATTAGGGCAGAGTTGGCAAGGAAGACCCCAACCACTCTAAGAGAATTCATGGAGCGTAAGATTGTTGATGAGCTTATGTGTAATATATTATGCAAATATAAGGTGAGATATCATGGGTATTATAATAAATTCGAGAACAAGGATGAGACAAGCCAACATACTTTTTAGGATCCTACATATAAGGTAAATGAATTGTTTTAAGTATGATATTTTATAATTTTCTCTTGCTAACTTTTACAATTTCTATGTAAGAGCGAAGTTATATAAATAAAACAAATAAATCAAAGCTGAAGATTCATCATCATGTAGCCTCAAGATCTTTCTATCGCCTCTCTAAGAAATTGGTAATGTTATTTTATATATTTGATTGAATACAGTTTGTTGTTTTCGTATTGTAATAACTTTATATCTATAAAATATGTGTCTTGTAGCGAGAGTCAAATACCAATTACGACCTGAAAAAATTATTTACTGCATCACATATTGATCATAATGGAAAGTGCCTTAATCCCGATGCCCATGAAAATAATGTAAACATTATTATTTGTTTTAATTAAACATAGTTGAATATTTGTGGCAATATTAATACGTTGTCTTATGTGTAGGAAAACATAGTTGACTTATATGTTGAATATGTCATATCAAAATTTCTCAACAAGTGATGTTAACATTTTTCTAAAAGTTCTAGGTCCACGTTTAGGATATTTGAGAAGTTTTGGTCATTGTGTCAAGCCTTCTAGCTCTTCCTCATCATCAAATAATGCATCCAACACCTCTAGAGCTTTACAGAAAGCGATGTTTGAGATCGAGGAATTGAGAACAAGATAGTATGAGTTAGAGGTTCAAGTGTAACAATAAGCAGACATGGAGATACCATTGAAATAGCAAGAACAGAACCAAGAGGAGTTCAAGAGAGAGATGGAACTCCAAATACAGATGCTTATGCAACAATTAAGGCCTTTAAGCAACTGAACATTTTATAAATGTTTTTGTACAATAAACACTACTGTTTTATTTATTTAGTTTGCACTTATGAGACTACTTTTATGTTTATTGAACAAATTATAATGTATTTTTAAAGATGCTATATATATATTTGGTTTTTCGTTATTGGCTAAAATCAAATTCTTATTGTTCGAATGACCAAAAACCGTTCAAATATAATCAGTCAAACCATCAATCGAATGGTTACTGTAGCGCCCTTGACCCTCACTTGTAATTTGGTAAGTGTCGCAACTCCAGGGTGATGGCCACTCGGGTCGCACACCCCAACGTAGAGTGCAAGTGTGTGTAAACATGCAATATGTGTAAGTGTTAAATATACACTGTGGAAAAATAAAGGCAGGTCAAGCTATGTACTAGAAAGTTAATGTCTACAACCCAATCGAATACTCCTCACATAGTTAATATAGTTATCCAAATGATAAAAGTAAACTAATGGTAAAGCTCTCAAATCACCACTACAAATACTCCAAGTTTGCACTCCTCGGGTGGGGTCAGTTCCTTGAAACTCAAACCCGTCCCCTGCTTCAAAAACTATGGTTCCATGAAACAAAACTGTTGGTGAAAACACTACTTGAGATTTCACAATCTCAGCTACTAATCAACATGCAACAGAGAAGAGTTTAAAACGTACATTTATACAACCAACAAAGTAAGACAACAGTACAAGCAAAAGACAACAATATCCATTTTTCTAACGACACATGCCAAAACCCCCATTGGTCAAAACATATCCAATTCTTACATGTACACCATCGTCTTCCCTAAGGACCATCCACACATCCTGACTCCCTTTGTCATGCCATGAGAAATGACCATGCGTATGACTTCGTAACGAGCAATGCCCAGCTCCACACCCAGTGCGTACCATGACCAAGCATCCTCTAGCCCTCACCAACAGAGGAGCCACGAAGTTGGCACGAGAGCATTACAATCTTGTCCGACAACCCAGGGGACGTCACTCAGTTTTATACGCTCCTGAGTGACCAAAGGAGCTCCATTGAGATAATACCCCATCTCGGCTTGGGATCATGATACGCATAATCTCACCAATACATTGCAGCCACATGTTATCACCAATACATGGAAACCCAGTCTCACAATCTCACATAACATGGTATAACACAACAAAGTAACATAATCAAGGCACATATAATAACTATAAATATGCATATGCATGACAGGCAATATATTGGATGACATCGCATAATACACATCAAACACAAGAGTGCAATTTCATAGACCAACTATACGCATAATCTCATCCTCCCATTTGGCCCATGGCCCAATTTCTAGACAACTATTACGATTCCAAGCCTAACACTTTGCCAGGCCCAAGGCCTTCCTCCCAACCAGACTGCAAATACTGTTAGTGAATAAATCATGTCATAATCTCAAGGGTCACATCAGAGAGTTACTTACAGCGTGAACAGACAATTTTGGAAGATCGAACGGGCGTCGGTCTACGGGTCCCACAATTTGGACAACCGTGCACGTCGCGAGAAGTCGCCAAAAGTGGTGGCAGCACAAGGTGGTAGAGGCAGATCTAGCAGAACAGAGGGCTACCGATGGGATTTGTCTCAAAAGGGTGGCAGATATGGAGTACTAGCATTCCACGGCGAGGTGTTGTGGAGCATGGTAGGACAGTGATGGGCTTTCACTCGCGGGTTGGGCTTATTCATGGGGAAAGAGAGCTGGTAAAGGGAAGGGAAAGGTGAGCAAGTGGTTGGGCAGCCACTAAAACATGGTTGGGAGGAGTGACGTGCGGCGGTGTAAGGCAGCGATGGGAAGAAAATGTTTCCAAACCCACAGGAAGGGAGATTTGAGGGAGGGGAAACTTGAGTGGCGGCAACGTGAGAGTAAGAGTGTGATTCACGGCAACCAATGGTGGGCAAGAGACCGAGAGACAGAGGGGAACTCAATGTGCAGCTTACGGATAGGGGAAAGGGAAGGTGGTGGCAGCAAGGAGGCAGGGGGAACTACGATGACACGAGGAGGTGACCCGATGGTGGAGAACAGCGGCATCTCAACTGCCATGCCGAAAGCTTAATGGGAGACTAAAAATTCAACTTAATTTCAACCATACTTCCACTAAGTATCACTTCATATATATATAAATATATATATATATATATATATATATATATATATATATATATATATATAT